>BLSH010077902.1:861364-876888 GCA_018402905.1 Glandirana rugosa | reverse complement strand
GCTCGTTACCGCGGTTTGTTTACATCACATGACTGGCTGTGATTGACACAGCCGGTCATGTGGTAAAGAGCCAAATCTATTGGCTCTTTACACGGATCGGAGCTGGGCTTTGTCCGAGGGACAAGCCTCAGCTCCGATCGCCGCGCTGCGCGCCCCCAGGGGCGCGCACGAGCGGCGTGCATGTGAGGCTCGTTTGTGACCGGCTGTGATTGGACACAGCCGGTCACGGGGTAAAGAGCCAATTTTATTGGCTCTTTACCCCGATCTGGGGGGGACACAACCCCCCGGCAGACGAGCGATCCGCGATCGCCGCTGTGCGGGCCCCTGGGGGCCCGCAGTAGCGGCGAGAAGCGGAGGACGTCATATGACGTCCTCCCGGATCGACGGCCAGTCCCTGCCGACGTCATTTTACTATACGTCGGTAGGGAACTGGTTAATAATGATAGCAATAATAAGAAAAAAGGTGAAATAGTTAGATCAGGGCTTGATCTGGGTTGGCGTCTGGGTTGCGGTCAGGGTCAAAGGTTGAGGTTACACTATAGCATTTCATAGCTTACTTGAATGCACACAAAATCACGTGACTTGCGTTTACGGAATATGAGAAATACATGTGTTGTATTTGCAGTGCTATTCATTGCTATTGGTAATCCCAAATGTGGCAAAAAAAAATATTTAAAAAAAAATGCAGTGAAACACTTGAAGCTCAAAAACGTGCACGAGCTACTTTGTTGTGTTTGATGTAGGGCGGCCCATTGAAATAAATGGGCTGTCCTATGTGTTGTGGCATGAGGGTGTTTAGCTCCCGTGGTAAATGCGTTTTAGTGAGTTCACACTAGCCAGGATCTCTGAGGGCATGATAGCCCATATTTATTAAAAGAAAGTTCAAAACAACAATCAAATGGGTTCCCCTCGCAGGGGGTTGTCACCATCAACATCCAGAAATCATAGACTCATAAGCGATCAGTAGCCTCCTGGCTAGAATGATCAGTAGCCTCCTGGCTATAACGATCTGTAGCCCTCCTGGCTATAACGATCAGTAGCCCTCCTGGCTATAACGATATCCTAGACCTCCTGGCTTATCACTGCATCCAGCCGTCCTGGCTGGTAAGCGATCCGCTGCGGAGTGATCGTGGGTCACACCTGCCTCCTTCCAGATGCGGTTTACTGGACTGCCTCCTGCAGCCTTAGACCCCTGTAGACTGCCTGTCTCCCGCTCTGGAGCCATCTCCCCGTGGGTGACCCAGAACCCCGGTCCTGACTTCTCTTATCAGCCCCCCACCCACCTGGATAATCAGTGTCCTGGTAGGTCACAAAATCTGGACCCAGGACTGGGGATTTCATCCCACCCGGGTTGCTACGAAATCCTCGGGCTCCAGGTCCCAAAACGGACTTTACAAAATGAGGAAACTGAAAGGCCAGGGGTGTGGCATACTAAGCCACACTCTTGAGTGGGGTACCTCTGTGCCTGCTGACTGCTGCTTGGGCCCACTCTTTCTTGCGGGTGTGTTTCCATAAGCCCCTAAGATTACACTTTTCAGTGTTGCAAATGTTACCAATTATTTTCACAGGTTTTGTTAGGGTGGAGTCTGCAAAGGGCACACTCCCCGGAGGACCACTATCACACACAGGAGCCTCACCAGCCCTCAACTCCCCTGGTGTCACCCACTCTGCAGGCAGCTGTCCTCCCACCTGACCATTTCTAATTCTAACTGGATTTTTATCCCAAACTTGAACAGACGAGCTTGAGTCTGATCCACATACACCTTTTACCGCAGTTTTCCTCCATGCCCCTGTCTCCGGGACCTTATCAGGTTTGTCACCTAAACCCATTCGTGAACTGGTGACACCAGTCTTTTGAATCACATCCGTCTGAGCCCTGGTCAGGATTTCTGCTGTTTCCTGGTCCACACTCGGCCCTTCCATCTTACGTGGTTTGTCCACTGGTGCAACCAATGCGCCATTCACCGACACCAATAGCTGACCAGCTCCACCGTGGACCATAGCAGCAGAAATGCTTTCCACTTGGCTGTTAGGAGGTGACACCTCTGACATTTCTGACACATTTTCCATTTTTCTTGAGCCTCTTCCATATACTACTTTTACAGGAAGTAATCCAGCATCAAACCTAGAGGCAACTTTTAACATTAGCAATAAATTCAGCAATAACCTATTTCTGTCTTCTTTCGCTTTGTTCTATACAGTCTGCCATTCAGTGCTCCACCTAGTGGTACTCCGCAGTACCAGACCATCAGACTTTGGAAAAGACACACCAGTATCGCATGACTGTACATCCCAGACTTCAAGCATCTCCTTGAGTGCTTTGGTTACAAACCAGCCCCTTGATTCCCGACCCAAATCCTTTCCGAGGACTTTCATGATCCTGGGAACACAGAGAGGCTCAGTTGCTGCGATTTGAGAAGTTGCACCGTTTAACCAAAGCTCCTCCCAGCCGGGGGTAACCAAAGCCTGGTGCTCTACCAGAGCGCTGCCAGACGCTGTACTTACATCCAACTTCTCAGGCTCTGCAACAGTGAGTTTACCAATGACAATGTCTTTCTGACACTCCAGATCAACATTACTTTTTAAAGTCATGGACAAAATCTCTGCTGTGTGTTTGCCCTTATCTGGTCCTCAATCATGTCAGACTTCGGAAATACAGGCTTTAACACAACAGGTTGCAATAAACCACATCCATCATCTTGCACAGGTGGCGCATCATAAACCTCACATATCTTTGCATTTTCCACAGGTGGTATTAACTCATTATGTACCGGTACATCTGCAGTATTAGCAGATTGCACTAACACAATCCCAGTAAAAGGTGCAGTTTCACTCTGTCCCACCAGAGTGACATCGCAGTTATCAAGGGCAACCTCCGGCTCCAATACCTGAAGTTTCCTGGAGATTTCCAGGGACAACTGTGCTGTCTTACCACCCATTGCTATGGGCAACAGCCCATCTTTAACCGCAGCTTTTGCTTTACAATAACTTGGGGTTTTCCCAACAGCAGCAGACTTTTCATTATAAACATTGACAGCCTTTTTACCTTCTGTGGGCTGTCCCAGCCCACTACCCATTTGAGACTGGCCGACATTAGACACGATATTAAATCTCTCGTGAGAAGCACACCTAAGGCTCCATTCACACTAATGCGTTTTTTGATGCATTTTGCAGAAATGCAGGGAATTTTTTAACATGGGTTCCTATGGAGCATTTTGCATGTAATAGACTTCAATGGGAATGCAAGTAAAACGCAAGTGTTGCGTTTTTGATGAGTTTTTACTGCGATTTTGCCGCGATTTGCATTTTGCGTTTTTTTTTTCTTTACTTTTTTTTTGGGGGGGGGGGAAATTTTTTGTTGCTAGGTAGATTTAGAAACACAAAAAAAAAATGCAAATTGAGGAAAATTAATAAATAAAAATATCTCTGTAAAAACACAGTTAAAAAAAAAAATGCAGAAAGCACAGCAAAAAGCACTGAAAAAAAACCCTGAAAAGCATAATGCATTGATGTGTGAAGGAGCCCTAAGGCTCGATTCACATGCGGAGCCCATTTTGACGGGCTCTGCTGCTCAGAGGGGATCCATCCGTTGATCCCCGCTGAGCCGACGGATGACAGGACAGTCTCTGCACAGTGCAGAGACTGACCTGTCAGAGCTCCATTCTCCTCTATGGAGAATCGGATGAACATGGACCGTCTGTCCGTGTTCATCCGATCCGATCTGCCAGGCGGATGGAAAATAGGGCTTTAGGACTTTAACCCCTGCCTCCCCACTGTGCAGGAAAAAGTCCCTCTCATGGTCACATTTTGTGGTACCACTAACTGGGGTCACTCTCACATGATCATGGATAGTCTCATCACCAGTCTTTTCAAACATAAACTCAGTAAAGACAGTCTTACCCACCGCAGTAGTTGGGGTTACCATGTTCATTTGAGTATGGCGTCTCATGAACCAGTTCTCTGTCGCACTTTCACTGGCCAACTCTCCCTGGTGGCCTCGGGATGAAATTGCAGCAGCCCTTTCTGAATCCTTAGCAGCCCCTGCAGGCACAACAGGTACTTTCTCACTGTTGCTAGGGGTGAGTGCAAACATATTTGCACAGGAATCTGCAGACAAAAACTTTTGCTCCACAACATCGTCTCCGCTGTACCCCACAACCAGGGACAAGACAAGCAATCATGTCCCAATTTACTACATTCTGGACATGGTACCTGGCGACTTTCTCTTGTTGCCGAGGGAGATGGCACTCTTCCACATGCTCTTTGCTGGCTCTCCCAAACACCTTGACTTTTCTTTCCATGAAGCTGTGTTGCTTTACGCTTGCCATAATCCTCTGGAGGTGATACCTTTGGCTTGCGATTCCTGGGACTGACATCACCGGCATTGCTATGGACGACCACACTCTTCTCAAACTTCGGGTGAGCCTGTTGCTCATTCCTTCTGGAATTTTTCCAGCGTTCTTTATTCAGGATTACGGCTTTATAGCTGTCATAGTCACCTCTGTTAGAAACCATCCAGCTGTATACTTTCCGGTATTCCTCAGTAATAAGTGACTGTTCCATCTCAGCTCAGTGGTTTCTAGGCCAGCCTTCAACTACAACCCAGAATTCAAAGTCTTTCAGATAGCCCACAAAGCATCCTTGGGTGACATAGAACTACAAAAATCTGTGACCCAAATTTCTTCCTCGTTGCCACGGGCAACCACTTTCACCAGTGCAATGTTTGCACTACTGCTGTTAGGGGCAACAGGATGCACTTCTCCTTTAGGTGAAGCAAAAAACCATCTGCAATACTCTCCGGCAGGCTCACACCCTTGCTTCATCCTCACAGTCACTCCACAACACTTTTGTGCCATTCAGCCAAAAAGTGGAACACTGTCTTTTGAAGGCTTGTTTTTTCCTTGCAGGTTCTCACCGGCACACACAGATTGTGCAGTCTCCTGCACAAAACACAGTTCATTTAACAGCTGAACTCACTTTTTTGCAGGGATCTGGATTGTGTCCAAAAGCACTCCTCCGAAATGCTGTTCGCCTGGCTGCACTACCACACACAGCCAACATGACACAAACTCACTGTGGAGCAGGGACCCAGATTTCACCGTCTTGTGAAATCAATACCTCCACCACGTGTGGCATGGGGGTGTTTAGCTCTCGTGGTAGATGTGTTTTAGTGAGTTCACACCAGCCAGGATCTCTGTTTGAGGGCATGGTAGCCCAAGTTTATTAAAAGAAAGTTCAAAACAACAAGCAAAAGGGTTTCCCTCACAGGGGGTTATCACCATCAACATCCAGAAATCATAGACTCAGCCTCCTGGCTCATAAGCAATCAGTAGCCCTCCTGGCTCATAAGCGATCAGTAGCCCTCTTGGCTATAGCAATTTCCTAGCCCTCCTGGCTTATCACTGTATCCAGTCGCCCTGGCTGGTAAGCAATACGCTGCAGTAAAATTGCGGATCACACCTGCCTCCTTGAAGATGCAGTTGACTAGACTGTCTCCTGCAGCCTTAGACCCCTGTAGACCGCCTATCTCCCTCTCTGGAGCCGTCTCCCTGTTTGTGACCCAGAACCCTGGTCCTGACTGCTCTTATCAGGCCCCCACCCACCTGGATAATCAGTGTCCTGGCAGGTCACAAAATCCGGACGCAGAACTGGGGATTTCATCCTACTCAGATTGCTATGAAATCCTCGGGCTCCAGTTCCCTAAATGGACTTAACGAAATGAGGAAACTGAAAGGCCAGTTTCCTCCCAAATGTGCAAATCCCCTGAAGCCCCTCAACCTGCCAGGTTGAGAATCCCGGGTCATCCTCCTGTTGTGGTACCACACTACCACAGTGTTTAACAAGACAATCTGTAAAAATGCACAAACACACGCATATGTGCAATCATAACCTCATCGGTTGATAAGGAGGACACTGGGCACCTGCACAGCATTCTTGTATGACTCTCCTCTCTGTCAGCAATGGGGTCACATTAGGTGAGTAAGTTAGAGAAACTAAGGGAGTAGAGAAACATTGGAATACTAGTCAGTACCAGTGTGCAAAGGTATATTTTCTTTGGAAGAATAAATCACCTCTAACGTTGGGTGTCCTACGTGTGTGAATGTTGCTGCGTATGTAAAACTTAATTTCATTTTTGATATTTAAGAATGGGGTGTCTCAAAATTGACTGAAAAAAGGTTGAGAAACCCTGTGCTACAGGCATAGGGCAGCCCATTTACTCCAATGGGCTGCCTTACGTACGACAAATGCGGCAAAGTAGCTCATCCAGGCATTTTGCTAGATTTTTTTTTATAACTGCGTGTTTTACCGCACATTTTTTAGTGAAAAACACTTGTCTGCTTTCTGCATTTGGGGTGCCATTCACAATTAATAACACCACAATAATAGGGACTGTGTCCTCAATCACCTTTCTCTGTCTCAAAAGTGGGACATCAAAGGTTTGTTTAGACCCCTGATATATCACCAAAGCCCCCAAAACGTCTGTAATGAAAAAAAAAAATAAGAAAAAATAACATTGTAAAAAATAACCACTGCTCTCCTGACACCATCCACTGCTCTCCTGACACTGTCTACTGCCACCGTCCACTGCTCTCCTGACACCATCCACTGCCCTACTGACACCATCCTCTGCCCTACTGACACCAACCTCTGCCCTACTGACACATCCAATGCTCTACTGACACTGTCCACTGCTCTCCTGACACTGTCCACTGCCACCGTCCACTGCTCTACTGACACCACCCACTGCTCTACTGACACCGCCCACTGCTCTCCTGACACTGTCCACTGCCACCGTCCACTGCTCTACTGACACCATCCACTGCCCTACTGACACCGTCCACTGCTCTACTGACACCGTCCACTGCCCTACTGACACCATCCTCTGCCCTACTGACACCAACCTCTGCCCTACTGACACATCCAATGCTCTACGGACACTGTTCACTGCCATACTGATACTGTCCATTGCTTTACGGACATCGTCCACTGCCATACAGACATCAACCTCTGGTTTACTAACACTGTCCACTGCTCTACTGACACCATCCTCTGCCCTACTGACACCAACCTCTGCTGTACTGACACCGTCCATTGCTTACGGACACCGTTCACTGCCATACTGACACCAACCTCTGCTCTACTGACATGTCCACTGCCTTACTGACACCATCCACTGCCCTGCTGACACCATCCTCTGCCCTACTGACACCAGCCTCTGCTGTACTGACACTGTCCACTGCCCTACTGACACCGTTCATTGCTTACGGACACCGTCCACTGCCATACTGACACCAGCCTCTGCTCTACTGACATGTCCACTGCCTTACTGACACCATCCACTGCCCTACTGACACCAACCTCCGCCCTACTGACACTGTCCACTGCCTTACTGACACCAACCTCTGGTCTACTGACACTGTCCATTGCTCTACTGACACCAACCTCTTCTATATTAACACCGTCCACTGCCCTACTGACACCAACCTCCGCCCTACTGACACCATCCAGTGCTCAACTGACACTGTCCACTGCCCTACTGACACCGTCCATTGCTTACGGACACCGTCCACTACCCTACTGACACCAACCTCACCTCTCTCTCTCTATATATATATAAAACCATAACCCCTAATCCTAACCCCTAATCCTTAACCTAACCTTAACTCTAACCCCTTACCCTAACAAGAACAAAAAAATAATAAATTAATAATAATAATTAAAAAATAAGAAAAGAAAAGCTAATGGAAAGGCTAAAACAGCTGAAAAAAATAGCAGCAAATGATGCAAAAGATAATAGTTTTCTTTATTAGCTAATAAAAAAACCACCAAAGCTCAAAAACATTGTATAAAACATGCAAATTGCGCATAGAAATGTGCAAAAAAAAAACCAAAACACTCAAAGACGCTATTGTGAATGCAGCCTAATACTGTTGCGTGAAAATCATGATAAAAAAGTGTGGAACTTTGCATTGACACGCAGGTATCAATCAGACCCAAGATGAGTTTGGAACTTTCCTCCTGCTAGTCTGAGGTCATGTCCTGCATTCTTGATCTTCATGGCTGCGAGGATTTGTACGGTTTTACTAACGCGCGTCAAAATAAATTTGTAATAATAATTTATTATTATTATTATTATTATTATTTTATAATATTATTATTTTTTTTATTATTAATAATATTTTTTTTTTTTTTGTGTTAAGGGTGTTTAGTTTATTATTTATTTATTTTTAAAGGTTTGTAATTATTACATAGTATTCGTTTATTGTATTTATTATTTGATTATTTTGATTTATTTGTAAGTTGTAAAGCTGCATGCAGGTGTGAAGTTTGTTTTTCCTTTGGGCATGCATTGGTTAAAGGACTAGAAGTCTGTCTAAGGAATATATTAATGAAAACCCAGATTACTACCTTCAGGGGGGCCCCCCAGGGCCACACAATCAGGAACCCCCAGGGAGCTCTTCTTCCTCCCTGGAGAGATGCGGCGGACAAGTGTAGTACCCGGCTGTGGCAGCAGAGGGAGCGCGGCACACGGGCGGAGGGGGCTCGGGATGATCGCACGCCTCTTCCTGCTGCTCTCCCGGCGCTCCGTTCTCCGGTACACACGGCTCAGCTCAGGAAAAGGAGGAGACGTCGGCTGGTGTGTGTGTGCAGCTGGAGCGGGCATAGGGGGTCTCTTCTTCTCCCCCGAGCCATAGGCTGGCACTGGGCTCTTCATCTATAGGCTGGGCTCTCCATATACAGGCATTGGAGCTTCTTCTCCTGGATGATCGCTGCTTGCCTGCCCCCGGATCGTGCGATGACCCCCATACACTGATCGCCGGCTGGGATGTGAGCTGTCACTCTCTGACCGTCAGCTGTCATCGTGTGCCGCAGGTGATCGGAGGAGGGGACGGCGCTGCTATGAAGCTGCCAGGAGGGATGGCTGGCCGGTGAGGAAGCATGGGCACAGCGGGGCTAGTGAGCCTCATCACCGGGCTCCTTGTCTACACGGTACATGGCATCCTGGCAGGTAAGATGAGGACAGCGGGGGTCAGAGAGGGGAGGGGGCACCACACTTCCCATATAGTACTCAGCATGCTGATACTTGTAGTTCTCTGAGCAATAAAGGAGCCTAAAATGAGAGCGATAAAGACGCCTCACCCGTCCTTCTGAAGATGCGCATTGCCTGGCTGCTTAGGCTGCACTATTTACTGACCTGGAACAATTAGATTGTAAGCTCTTCTGAGCAGGGCCATCTTAATCCTCTTCTATTTTATTGTATTGTAACTATTGTCTCCCTTTTACATTGTAAAGCGCTGAGTAAACATTTTGCGTAGCCGGAACGGGCGCTGCCGCTCACGGTTTTTATTTTTGCATTATTTACCTGCGTTTCCATGTGCCGCACTAAGGATGGGCTTGGGCGCGTTCGCAAGTGCATGTGCCCGCCAGGAAGTGAACCCGGCGCTGCGCTAATCACAGGCAGGGAGACCTTTCCCCAATGTGCGGCTGCAGCGATCAGGGAATGTCTCCCTGCCTGTGATTAGCGCAGCGCAGGGTTCCCTTCTTGGCAGGCTCGGGCACGTGCACTCGTGAACACGCCCGTGCCCATCTTTATGCCACACATAGAGCAGCCCATTCATGCGCGCTTTTGTCAAGCCAAAGAAGTTCAAGGACCAAACTTTGTCCCTAAGCCAGGCACAGTGTTTTCACCTGCATTTTCTTTGCACAACAATCGCCGCAAAATCACCCCATGCTTGGGGTGTCATTAAAAGAGGAGTATAGGGGGTTTATTTTAAATGTAATAATCATACTTACCTAGGTGGTGGGGAATCTGTCCCCCCGGCGCCTCTAAGGCTGAGAACCGAGCGATCTAACACTGCTGATCACTCGATTCTCACTTCTCTGTGAGCAGAGAGCTGGTGACTGACAGTTGCCGCTCTTTGCCCCCCCCTCCAATGGAGCGCTGGGCTGGAAAGGGGCGAGATCGGCCAGCTCAGGCTCTCAGCGGCTCCTGTGATCCATAGGAGAGGTACAGCCTTTAAAATTGAATGGCACCCGAAGGCGCGTCACACATTTTGCGGCAATTTTAGACCTCATACACACATAGCGATTTGGAATTCTGAGCCGCTCCGAGATCGGGTGCCATGCAATCTTAATGGCATTCAAAATGCAGTGCAATTTTGCCGCAGGTCAGAAACGCATGGTGAAACATGCTTGACAAATTCGCATGAAGCTCATTGCCCAAAAAAGATGCTTGAGCCATCTTGCGCAACATGTGAAAAAGCATGTGAATCGCACTAAAAAAGGATTTGCATTCCCGTTACGTGAGATGTGAATTGGGCCTTTTAGTGAGATTTGGAGACGCAGGCAGAATTGCGCCAATTCTAAATCGCAGGATGTAAATGGAGCCTCGTACACACGGGACGACGATCGTACGTACGATCGTCGCAAATCGTATGTTGGATAATGTAACTTGCATACTGACTGCACTACACGATCGTACGACCACAGAAGAACGTTCAGGTGCATGTAATTAGCATCCGGTCGTTCCTGACTTCTGAGCATGCGTGTTTTGCACAATACAACTTGTTGTACCAACTGCTCTGTACACACGATACAACGGTCGTATGAGAGCTTGTTGGTACCACCAAGTTTTCTAGTTTGCTCATACAACTTCCTTGTACGACCGTCGTATGTTCGACTGTTGAAATCGCGCATACGAACGATCGATATCGCATACAACGGTCGTAAGTACGACCTGTTGTATACGATCGTCGTCCCGTGTGTACGAGGCTATAGATGCAGACACCTGGGCCCCTGCACTGTAAATGCTGCCATTTCCCCCCCCCCCAGGATTCCCATATGCTGCGTAGAGACGCCCATAGATATAAGTGTCAGGTATACACTGGCGCTTGATACTCAACAATATTTATTACAAGTATTTACTGTATATATGGCAGGAAATGTACGCAGCACTTTACATATATTACACATTCACATCAGTCAAAGGAGCTTACAATCTAAGCTCCCTATCTCACATACTAGGGTTGGCTTAGGCTCTGCATCACACTTGGAGATCCATTCATTGTCAATGGCACCCCAAATGCAGCTTGCGAATGCGTTTAGCACTACTCCCCAAAAGGTGCGGGAACTTCTTTGGGCACACTTGTCGTGCATAGGGTAGCCTGTTAAAATGAATGGCTGTCTTGTACGTTTCGCGCAGCAACAAAAAAATCGCACATTCATGCAACACCTAGATATAAATGCAGCTTTTGATGGGAGACAACCTACCAGCATATCTTTGGAGTGTAGAAGGAAACCCATACAAGCACAGGGAGAACATGCAAACTCCATGCAGTTAGTGTCCTGCTTGGGATAAGAACTGATGACACCCAGTGCTGCAAGGCAGAATAGAAAGTTTTTTTTGTTTTTTTTTTTGCATATGTCCGTATGCTATATAAGTGTTTACATGAGCACCAGCGTACCTGAGTACAACCATTCATGTCTATGGGCAGCTGTATGCAGTATCTGGGTTTCCTAGCAGGGATGTGTGGTGAGGCAATGGCTGGTATCAAAGGCAGATACACACAGCTTACATACGCTGCGAACGTTCGAGCGAGAGCAATAATTCTAGCACTAGACCTCCTCTGTAACCTCTAAAAAAATTTAAAGCGTCGTCTATGGAGATTCTTAAGTACTGAAGTTTGGCGCCATTCCACGAGCGTGTGCAATTATAAAGCGTGACATGTTAGCTATCTATTTACTCGGTGTAACATCATCTTTCACATTTATACAAAAAAATCGGGATAATGTTACTGTTTTTTTTTTGTTTTGTTTTGTTTTTTTTTATTCATGAAACCGTTTCTTTAAAAAAAAAACAAACACTTTTGAAAAATTGCTGCGCAAATACTGTGTAACATAAAACGTTACAATGACTGCCATTTTATTCCCTAGGGTGTCTCCTAAAACAATATACATAAGGTTTGGGGGTTCTGACTAATTTTCTAGCAAAAAAAAATATTTTTGAAGGAGAGAAGTGGCCTGGGTGGCAAGGGGTTAATTAACATAAGTAAGTAATATACAAATTATTATATATTATTTTTAAGGTAATTTTACTATAGTTTCAAAAACTGTACTCAAGCAGGTGGCTTAATGGACACATTACTGAAGTTTGAAGTTATAACTTCAAACCAGTAATTTCACAGTTAAATTGATAAATAATAAATGATCTTATACCATATAGCATAATAATATATGATTTAGCTTGTACCTTTTCAGCAGCAGCAGATTCTCATTCTCCCTTTTAACTGTGTGAGAAAGACATGGGATTATGGGTAAATCTTATACACATAAACCCATGTTTTTTCTTGTAGTTAAAGCGGAGGTCTGCTGCCTGCCACCGCCACCCCTTTAAATATTAAAAGTCAGCAGCTGCTGGCTTTTAACATTAGGACACTTACCTGTTATGGAGTCCAGTGATGTCGGCACCGCCACTGATCTTCCGATTGGCTGGTCAAGTGCTGCTGCCGCCATTGAGGGTAAGGGAACCTGGAAGTGTAGCCTTTTGTCTTCACGCCGGGCCCCTACTGCGCATGCGCGAGCCGCCACAGTGCTTTCTCACTGGCCGGTGGTGGAGGAGAAGGGAGCCGGGCTGTTTATGTCAGCGGCCGTGGCTCCCGGATGTGGGGGAAGAGGACTACTGTCAAAGACAGGTATCCTCTAACCCCCCCCCCCCCCGAAAGGTGCCAAATGTGACACCTGAGGGGGGGAGGAATCCGACTAGGGGATGTTCCACTTATGGGTTGAATTCTGCTTTAAGAGGGCAGGCCTGGAAGGGAGTATTTGTCTTTTAGGCACATGCCCCCTTCTATGACACTGCAGTGAGGCATGCCTTCACTGTAGCATTTTTATTGGACAGCTTGGGCCAATCATGCTTTACCATTGGTCCCAGGCTTTAAGCTGTCCATTGAGCTCAGTGCCTCTGACGAGAAGTGAGGAGAGGCACTGTGAGCTCATCCTCTCTGTTGCAAACACAGTGTGCCAGCTTGTATTTAAACTGGCTGCTCTGTATGTAGCTTCTGACAGGCTGCGCAAGGAGCCCTGTATCTCCGGAACCATAGGAGCCCCAGCTACCTACCAAATTTGGGGTCTCTGTAACCCCAGGTCGCCGATCTACGACCCTCGAAGTCAAACTCCTTTTTTTTTTTTTTTTTTTTTTTTAAACGTTCATGGCTGGTGAGGCTCTCCCTCCCCTGACTGTAGGTCCCTGATTCCTAGGTGGGGTGGGGGTATTTTGCTAGAATTTGCGTTGCACTTATTCAGGCATCCATATACCAGAATCCTTAAAGTATGGAAACTTTGAGTTCAGCATTACCACCACTGTACAATCCAATGAAGCCTCACTGTTCAGGGCTCTCCCCTTCTTCAGTCATGGGTGTATAAGGGCTACTCTGTAGGGAGTCCATCCCCACTTTATGAGCCGCCCTCTAATGACATCAGCAATGAAGCCAGCACGAGTCCCAGCCCCAAAAACACTGCTTTTTGAACACGGAATGCACCTTTCATACACCGCATTCTGATGTGAACCGGCCCCTCAAGGCAGAACTGAACTCTTGAGACATGAATTGCTTGGGGGTAGAGGTTTTTATTGTTCACGGCTTTGTATATCTTCTTCTGTCAAATATACAATTCTCCCCCCCCCAGCAATTTTTTTTTGCCGCACATTCAGCATGCAGCGTACGCAATCTATTCACCATTCACATCTGTAGATGCCAAGAATGGAACTGGGTGCCAGGATGTAACTCCAACATGCCTAGATGGGAGTTAAATCATCACTGGGCGCCCAATGGCAGAAAAGAAGAGCGTTCGAATCGGAACTCGTGGCGGAGATGACGACGACAGCAGAAAACGCGGACCTGTCCACACTCATGGAGGCAAAATGAAGACGGAAGTGTGCCAGTGTGGCAAAGGCACCCAGGGCTCCACCAACCTCCATTATCAGCTTATCAGAAATTGGCAATTTGTGACTTTCTAGCAGGGTTGGAACTACAGGTCTCAGTGTATTGTATTCAGGGGTTACTGAGCTTTGTAGTCCTCTGATTTCCCAAAAAGAATAGGTAACCAGAGTAGCTTTCCTGACCTGTCGGTGAACGGATGCGATCCATGTACGTCATAACCATATCTTACACTGACAGCTTTTATTTGATATAAAACACCTTCAGACTGCTTTGTAGTTGAATGAAATAAATCTATTTGAGAGGCCACAAAGCACATGGCATTGTATTCACTGGAGGTGTGTTGCAAGGCCAGTTCCTGTGGGAGTCATGTGGGAGTTTTAACAAGGACCTTCTAGTGTTGTTCAGTAGACAGTTCTTGTTAATGAATGGAGATGTACCGTGTGCCGATGGATTATAGGTGGTAGAGGAGGCTTTAGTATATTGGCGTATTATCGTGGTAGGAGCTGAAAATTAATTTTTGGCCCTGACCCCTGAGGCAGCATCTCCCCTGTATCTCTGTGGTTGGGCTTATTGTGCGTTACCGCACACCTCTAGATTGTCTACATGTAATCTTATGAGGCTGATATCTTCAGTATGCATTATATGTGGAAAGTTTCAAACCACCTACTGAAGAGCGATCCATTATGAAAGGCTAATTCATCTGCGGTTGTACCTTTACTACCCTGTCTCCCATATTGATGTACATCTTGTTGTGCGTTACCGTACACATCTACATTATCCACATGAGGCTGATATCTTCAGTATGCATTACTATATGGAAAGTTTCAAGCGACCCACTATATACCTTTAATTCCTTATGTCTATCTATATTGATGCACATCTTAGACACTACTTGGGCCTCATACACACGGGCGTATTAACAAAACGTAGGGACCACTATCAGGAAAAAATCGGCATCAAAAATGAGATTTCGTCTGTGTTTGCATCGGCCTTAATGTGCGTTGGTGAGCGTCAGCGCTACATCGCGTTTTGTTTTAAAAAAACATTCCTCTGCTATTTTTGAATCTGAAAACGCCGGCGCTTAACCGCTTGCCGACGGCTGATCGGCAATTGACGGCGACAATGTGGCTCTGTAACGCGAATCGCCGTCATACGACAGCGGCCGCGATACAGAGCCTCCGGCTGCGCGCGCGCGCGCTCACTGTGTCCGGGGGGGTCCAGGGAGCGGGTGCGGCGGCTTCGATTGCCGCCGGCCACCCGCGATGCCCCCCCCCGGAGCGAATGAGCGGAGGTCCGCGCGCGCGTCGGCCTCCGAGACATAGCGCCGGCGACAGCATACTGCCGCTAAGCGCAATGTCTCGGTGTAACAGCGGCAGTTAACGGCTAGTCGGCAGCCGTTCGCCAATTCGCGGCCGCAAAAGTCTAAGTTTTTATCGTCTCCTTACAAAAAAATTTTGTTTTGCGCTACATCGCGACTGCGAGTGGTTGCGTGTAATTCCGGCTACGTTTGTGTCTGCTTTAGAGTAAAAACTACGGCTAAAAAAGGACTATCACCAGGGATGCAAAACAATTATGCGGGCACACATA
>BLSH010077902.1:800114-821106 GCA_018402905.1 Glandirana rugosa | reverse complement strand
GGTCGCGACGTGACTAGTAGGGGGAACTGACAGGGACATAGGAGGAGGTCAGGGGGACAGGAGATAGACAGTCACAGGGACAGTCAAGGGGGATGATCAGTGCAGCGCTGGAGGGGGATTTACAATCACTGATCTCCCGACTCCCTCTATACATTTCATTGTAGCAGCTGAAAGCCGCGGGAGGAGAAGCGGCTGTCAGTTGCTTTAATGAAATATATACAGGGAGTCGGGAGATCAGTGATTGTAAATCCCCCTCCAGCGCTGCACTGATCATCCCCTGCTTGCCCAAGTATCGGATGAGGCATCGGAGCATTTTGCCCGAGTACAAGTACTCAGGCAAATGCTCAGTATCGGCCCCGATACCGATACTAGTATCGGTATCGGGACAACCCTAGCAGCAATGGATCATTGGCAAAGGCTAGATCTATCCTCCAGGTGGATTTATGTGTTTTAGGAGGCAAGAATACCACCGGGTATTAGGGTTCTTCCAACGCCATATGTCCGTCAGAGAAGCTGTTGTCGCCCAGGAGGACAATTCTACAGAGGAAACACTGTTCGGATTGGAAGAATCTAAAGCAGCATTTAAAATGGCATTAAATTCCCCCCGCTACAAGAAGTGGAGAATGCATGAAGGGAGCCAACTCATACAGCACTTGTACCTGGAATGGTGGCGGAACATAAAGATTAACTAGAACCATTTTAATCATGTATATACATCAGCTATAACAATCAAGCAACAACCTCCAGGATCCGAGATTACTTGATGGATGGTGCTGGGAACAGTTCTACTGATAAGTATTGACATCCCCCTGGAATAGGTGGAGTACGTAGCATGCAAGACACGCTGAATCCAGGGGAGACGCAAGCCGGAACCCTGCTACCATCCAAGTGCATCTCCTGTAGGAAAACAATATGAGGTTTGATAGTTTTTAGATATTGGAATAGCAAGCCCGACGAAATCTGTCATTCAGACCTCTGACATCTGACATTCCAAGACACCACATGAATCATAGACACTGACATTGGTAGACATCAAAATATGTACTCTATGACAAGATGATCTTGATAACCAAGGGATACCCCATAACCCCAGTGAATCCATGCTTCTTATGCAAAGGGCAAATATGAAATATTGCACAAAAAAACAAAAACAATCCCAAGATTAAGATAACTCCCTGCCGCTGTGTAAAACTTAGAGCAACCTATATGTGCGGCACATTCCCAAAACCGTATCCTAATAGGTAGAAAAGCAGACATAGTAATCAGTTTTCAGAAAATAGAACAATAAGAACTCTCCAAAAAATGATTAGTTATTTGTCCTCCAAAAACTTTACCAGTTCGATCGTGACTCCGTGCCACACAGCCCCAGATGGCAAGAAACAAGACTGTCAGAACATTCAAGATCCATTGTCTCAGATGACCCTCTAACATCTCCGTCAGGAAAGAACTCCACAAGAACTGTAGAATAGCAGAAATGGAAACTTCTCTGAACTGGTCAGCCGACCAGGAACTCAGATTGTCAATCCAGTCATTGGCCTCCATAGGATTATTGAAGAACCGGACTGTGCCCTAATGTGGAACCCTCAGCTCACTGAGATAAAGCATGCTGTACTTGATGTTTATTTTTCCCGCAAAGTCAACCCCTGACCTCATTGAAGGACTGACTGCTTTTCTGCACGTCAGCAGAAAAATCTGGGAAGAACATCACTCTGGTGTTTTCATATGGCAATTCAGGGTGTTTCCTTGCTTCAGCCATGATCATATCTCAGTCCCTGAAATTCAAAAAATGTACCGGGAACGGTAGAGATCAGCAGGGGGGTTGCCAGTAGGAACTCTGTACACCCGCTTGAGAACATAGGTGGATATATAGATTCAGCAGCTTTTGAGTGACTCTGCAAAGACCGCGGGATGTGAGACTTCAGCCCCTTCCGGGAGACCCAGCACACAGATATTGTTACGCCTCTGTCTGTTCTCTGTGTCCTCAACCTTAAGAACCAGGGATTTCACAAGGGCTTTAATATCTGTCAATTGTGCTGTGTGTGAGCCCTGTTGATCCTCCACCGATCCAATGCGATCCTCCGCCTTCTCTAAGCTGACCTCTGATTTTGTCAAGGTCATGGCGAATCAGTGTACATTCAGAGGCCAAGTTATCAATGCATACCATCAGCACTGCCTTAAACCCCTCAATGGCCTCTAAGATAGGCTTTGTAATTGCATCTGGGACTACCTCTAAAGCAAGACAAGGATTTTCTGCAGTGGGAGGAGAGAACGCCATTGCAATGTGTGTTGCAGCCATACTCCGCTCTCTCCCCTGCCCACGCTGAGCTCCGGATGGAGGAATTAAGATGGCACTGGGAGAGCACATGCCCGGCCCCTTCCTGGAGTGCTGAAACTTCAGGTCTCGGGGTGGCTTACCGCAGCCTTTTGCCACCATGATCGCGGTCACAGAGGCCTCCTGGAGGTAGAGGGAGGCAGCTAAGGTCCGTGAAATGACAGAAATGAGCTGCTATCAGGAGGACTATCCAGGATCAGCACGGAGCTCCCGGACCACGAGTCTGTCCTGGCTCACATCCGGTCATGCCCCCCTTCAATCAATATCATTGACAGAAGAAGCTGTGAGATTCCAGGGGTGGTTTTTATTAAAAACATGATGGGCAACTGTTTTTTTTTCCTCCAGAAGTGGGAGTTGAGCTCTTGGGGCCTTCATGTTTTGCTAGGGACCAAATTACAAGCTCCTAGGCAGCCTCACAAAGCAAGTCCCTGTTCTTGCAAGTCTCTTGGTTGTCCTCCTGTCCTGGAGCAAATATCCGTTTTCCTTTTATTAACAGACCCATTTAAGTAGAGATGCTTGGCACAAAATAAGCCTTAGAAGCCCGTTTGTCCTTCACACATGTTCCTAGTTACAGGGCAGTGGCATGGCTAATAATAAACTGCCCAGGAGCTGAAGCAATTTGTGATTAGAGGACTGGTTGCTTTAAACTGGAAATAAACCCACCACTCAACCAGTATAAACTAATGGCACAGTATTACTCATATATATATATAGAGGCAAGCCTCCTGCATGTATCCCTACCTTGCAAATTTCACCCCCTTCAGCAGCCCCACAAATAAGTGGGTAGGTATTTTTGCTGGAGCTCGGCGGGTGACGATGTGATGTCAAGACTCCCCACCCACCTCAACACTCTCCTTTTTTGCTATTCTTGAATTTTGAGAAACATCTATTCAAAACTCAGGAAAGACACCACATGACTTCAGCATTCCCAATCATGTTGAGGTGTGGAGCAGCCAATCCTGGGAGAGCTGGAGGAGAAAGGAGGGGGGAGTGTGAAGCTTTCTCTGCTCCGTGCATGAAGAATTATCAGTTGTCTTTTTTTCTTACTGGAGAAAGATAAGGGGATTGCTCAGAGCTGGATTAACTCTTTGTGGCAAGACTGGGCACAGATGACATGACATCCTATACTCTAGTTGGCAGAATTATTAATTAATTTTTTTCCGGGTTTACATCCACTTTAAGGAAACCTGCATTGAATATGAAGGCTGCCATTGCTGACTTTTCCTGAAAACACCAGTTAACTGGCTATCCTACAATAGCTTCAGTATTATATAAGTTACAGAACTGAACCAAGTATGCATATAGGAAGTCATAACATCGTCCTCGTCAACTTTTTATCGATCAACTTGATCTATCAACTTGGGTACAACCAGCCTGCCGGATTCTCTTGTGATTATTACTAGCGAGCCACTAGCAATAATCACTTTCTTCTCCCAGCGGAGATGGCTTCCCCTGCCCTCCCCTGCCAGGAGCAGACAGTTCCTCGGCAGGAGGGATTCCCCTATCAGCACTGTCTGTGTTGATGGGGGAATCTTGCAAATTTCTTTCCTGCAACCTGCAAATTTGCGCCGTGCATGGCCTGCCTCAGAAAGTGATGAAGCCAGAGACAGGCAGGCAATTAGAAGCGTATGCCAGATATCTACTGTGCTCCTAATATCCAGTGTGACCTGCAAACCCATTGCCTCTGATGCACTGAAATCCCAAGCAGTGTTGACAACCCTGTCTGCTGAACTACAGAACTTTGCCTATCCCCCACCCTTCTATACCACTCTACATATATACATTGATTTATTTTCCAGCAAAACAACACGTCGACCTTGACTCCTAAGAGTATTTCATGCACACTTTATGTAGGGGAAAGCCTCTTGTGAGATGTAGTTTTGGGGGCGTGCCTATGTCACTTGAAACTAAACTCCCAACAGCTGCCCCTGCAAGACTTTTGAAAGCAAGGTAATGATGAAACAGGGAGCCATAATAGCTGTTTCCCTCAACAGGAAGAAGATAAAAGAAAAGTTAATGCGGGAACATGCCCTGGGGGGGGGGGGGGGTTGGAGTTAAATTGGGGTAATGCCTGGATGTGTAGCATAGAGCACAATGCACTACGCTTTGGAGAAAATCTTTATTTCACTGTGGAAGGTTTGAACTGAGTCTCCTATCTATCACGATGCTGTGTCTTGTCTATGCCAGCCATCCTTCAGCATGAGATCAAAGAGAAAAGCATAGCAATTGATATTTTTTTTAAATCCTTATCTATTCTTAATTTATCTGTCAGCTTATGTAGTTAATTTGTCTGAAAATCATTTATGAGGTCTTTGACTTTCCAGGCTTTGAAAACTTTAGTGAACTATTGGAATACTGTGATAAGATATCCCTTTGTCTCATTACTTTTAACAGGGAAAGTACAGTATGTATAAGACCAAAACTATTTTTAGAGTAAAGCTGACCATAGACGGATTACAATTTATGGGCAGGCTGGTTGTACTGAAGTTGATCTATCGGTTGACTGCAGTACAACCAACATGTTGGGGTTTTCCTTGTACAATTACTGCCGCCGGCTATAGCCGACAACAGTAACCATAGCATTCTGATGATGGGGAAATCTCCCTCTGTCATAATACAATAGAATAGCGGGAGGGATTCCTCATCAACATTGTGTTGATGGGGGAATCGCGTGATTTTCCTTCCTTTAACCCATGTTGAAGGAAAGAAAATTTTGCAATCTATAGCCAGACTAAGGCTGGCCATAGACTTAGCCAATTTCCTTCCTGCAACCCCACAGAATATATAACATATAGTGTAGCGCTAATCAGAAAAACATGACAAATATAAATTACAAGTAATAAAAATGAATAAAAAGCATCAACTATATCAGATTAAGTCCATAAGAGTCCAAATGAAAAAGCATATATGTGAGAAAAACAATTAATTATGTGATTAGTAGAAAGTCCAGTGACTGTTCTCACGGGGTAGATGAGTGGAGTAGCAATGTACAAAAGAGAGCCAACTTCCTCCAAAAAAACTTTAGAGAACCACCACCAATATTGAAGATAGCGGCTTCCAAATTAATGGAAAGCCACACACGGTGTAGGGAAACACATTCCTGGTTATGTCGATGGAAGTGCTGGCGTTTCTGGTCTATATACATTCTGATCTCGTATCCATCATGAAAAGCATTAAAAGATAAAAGACCATAGCGTAATGCAGTCTTAAACATTGTTTAATCAACATGAAAAGGGGGTTACACTCACATTTGGATGATAAAAGGCATGCGTATAACATGTAAAATGCTGCAGCAAACAAAAGCATAGGATCCAACGGCAGACGGCCGACGAGCATGGTGACATCACGTATGGTCCCATCCAACGCGTTTCATCATAGGATTGACGTCATCAGGGGCGCATTAAGATAAAAAAAACCTTCTGTGTGTAACAGCCTCCCCAGCACCTTCTAATTACTTACCTGAGCCCATCTCTCTCCAGCGATGTCCACAAGTGTCTTAGCCTTCCGGGACTCTCTTCCTGATTGGCTGAGACACAGCAGCGGTGCCATTGGCTCCCGTGGCTGTCAATCAAAGTCAGAGGGCGTGGCCTGATGTGATTCGGAGTGGACGGGCTGTGGGGAGCTCCTGCCATCCTACCATCGTGATCCACTTGTGATCTCTATTTCTATCTAAGATGCCCAGGACGCTTGGGAGGTCTGTTACAGAGACCAGGGGCTGAGACAGCAAGAAGCACTGAGATTGTGTCTGTTATACTACCGAGAGTCAGAGGTGACAAAGTATCACAGCTTAGCTCAGAGGATCTCTCAGCAGCTGGAGGATCAGAGTGTAGCTTTGCCTCCAGCGTGAGGTGAGACAGCCATCTTACTCCACCCAGCTTCCTGCACTGTCTGGCCTCTTTTCAATATAGAAATGCTAAAGTTGTTTTGCCAGGGGGGTTAGGAAGGACAAAGGCATCTCAGTAGAACTTGGTGGGGTTTTGTGAGACGGCCATATTGCTCCACCCAACCATCTGCCCTGCCCGACATCTCATGTGAGGGGAGACGGCCATATTGTTCCTCTGACCATCTGCCCTGCCCGGCATCTCCTGTGAGGTGAGATGGCCATATTGCTCCACCCGGTAAACAAACAGACCAACCGCTCCACCCAGCTGGCCGCTTTGCCCGACCTCTCCTGTTCTCCTGTCTGCGCTATAGTTCTAGCAACTATAGAGACAGACTGCGTTCTAGTGATTGATCCAATAGATCCATCGGACAATACTCTTGCTGTGACTTTTTTTTTTTTTTTTTTTGGATTCTAATACTACTATAGCAGCTCCTGCTTATAATGCACTCTCCTGGGATTGTCCGGGGTTTTGACTCGGGTCTGGTTGTTTACCTGCATGCTTACCTGCCTCCTGTTTGACAGCTCAGCTGTCTATTAATTGTCACCAGCCTGTTGCCAGTTGACTGTTAACTGATTATTAGCTGCCGGACTACAGCATTCTGGGGACATCGTGGGGACACGCAGGAACTGTAGAAGTCCCCTTTGCAGTGGCCGAGTGGTTGAGGTCTCAGACCTGATGAGGTGAGCAGCAGCAATCCTGATATACCTTGTTACATCTAATGGCTATTGTTTTCCTCTGCTTGTGTGCTATAATATAACTGAGTACATTGCCATTCTCATTTTACCAGATACACTATAGCTTGCTTGCCTGACGCCTTATAGTTGTAAATATAAGTGAGCTTTGGCTCCCGCTGTGGCACCTGCCCTAGATTGTTACAGCTACAATGTCCGGCACAAAGTCAGAAGTGGTAGCAATTTTGTATATCAAGCTACATCCAGCTGAGCTGGGGATAGATGTCTCAACCTCAGACTCGATCAGTGACATCTAGTAAACGGGTACCCAATCATTTATCGGTGACAACTATTCCCCCCCACGAGGAAAACAAAGATGACGGCTATTTCACAGCTTTCTATTGATACGCCAGCAGTCTTCTGAGCTCCCCTCGTAGAAAATGTCTCTTCAGCCGAAACTGTTCTGTCAGCCATTAGGGAGTCTAAAGAGACTCTTAAGAAGAAAATAGATCATAGATCGCTATGGACATTAGCCAGAATCGTCAGGGCCTAGATGGTTTTAAAACCAGGGTCTCTGAGGTAGGAAACAGGGTCTCCAAGTTGGAAGACTTGACCCAATCGGATTCTAAAGAACTATGGGCATTGCAGTTTCAGGTGAGACAGTTACAGGAACATGCTACTGATACCGGAAACTGTCTGAGACGGAACAATATTCGTATTTTGGGCCTACAGAAAGGGCTGGGGGTGCCAAACCGAAGGAATTTGCTGAGCAACTGCTGATTACCTCTTTGGGCCTGGGAAATGTGCCACCCACCTTTTGTGGTGGAACGGGCTCATAGAGTTCCACCAATACCATCTATACCTGGGCCCCCCCCAGGCCATTTTTATTATGATTATTGAATTATGGAGATAGAGATAGAATCCTAGCAGCTGCTAGGACTAAACCAAATTATACCTTTTGAAAATACCAAATTGTTATTTTTTCCGGATTATTCTCAAGAAGTTCAGCAACATCGTAAGTCTTATACGGAAGTTCACAAGACACTTGAGAAAAGAGTATACGGTTTAGTTTTCTCTACCCAAGCAGACTGCGTATTATTGATGGCAGCCTGACATATTTTTTTTACACTCCTGCTGCGGCCTCTACCTGGCTGGATGGGCATTAATAGAATTATTATCCTCCAACAGGAGCTCTAACATGTGCCCCCAAGAATCTTATTGAGCGACCTCCGATATAATCTAAATTACAGCTTTTCCTCCTTGCCCCGGAATATTGAGTGGAGGAGGCTGTTTTGATTGGGGTCGCTCCCTCCCCCCCCCCCCCCACCGAGAACTTCTTTTTTTTTTTTACCACCTTGGAATATAGTTGTCTATTTTTTGAGTACTTTGGGATAAAGCCCTCTCTACGCTTCCTTGTTTTCGTTATTTGGATGGTGCTAGAGAAAAGCAGGGAGGGCATATTAACACCCGTGGGGTGTGTTTTTTTGTTTGTTCATGCACATTGTGTTTCCCTTATTGTTTTGAAATTTGCATGTATAAATGTCTGCTGTTTTCAGGATCAATCACTTTGCAATACAATTTAGTGTGTAAGTATTATGTTCTTTTCTCTTTAGATGATATCACGTGATCAAGAAATGTTTTTCTATTTTATCATGGAATGTCAGTGGCCTCAATTCAAAATTTAAAAGAGCATTGTTACTTAGGTATTTTAAAATCCCCTCTCTGCTTTTAGTGCTGTGCTACTTCAAGAAACGCATCTTATGGCCAGCAAGCTTTTGGCACTTAAGAAGCCTTGGGTACAAAAGGCCTACCATGCCACATATTCAACATTCTTTAGAGGAGTCTTGCTGTTAATTAGTAAATCTTTACCAAGCATTGTGGAAAATGTACTTTCAGACCCTCAGGGTAAATATGTTAAGGCTGTATTTTGACTGTGGGGCCAAAAGTATATAGTTATAAATATTTATGTTCCCCCCTCCTCCCTTTTCAGGGACCCTTTTGTATAGTCTGTTAGAAAAAATCTCCTTATAGGTTCCAGCTAAGCTATTGATAATGGCAGACTTTAATGCTACACTTGATCCTGTATTGGACAGACCAACTTCCCCTAAATATTTTTCCGGAGAGCTTTTGACTTGGGCCCAGGTGGCTGGCCTGGTAGAGGTTTGGCGATGGAAAAATCCATTAATTAGAGCATATTCCTGTTTCTGAACTTCATATAAGACTGCTTCCTGCATAGATTTGGCTTTTGCTAATCTGGCCATATTAGCGGATATGGTAGATGCTAAATACTTGCCCAGTGGGTTATCGGACCATTCTCTGCTTATGCTTAAACTCTGTCTTCACCATTTCCGAGATCCATCCCAGTGGTGATTGGGAACCCACTGGATTTCACATCCAGAGGGGGTTAATAAAACCCCGCTCCTTTTTAGCAGAGTACTGAGAGTTTAATGCAGGGTCTTCAACTCCAGCAACTATATGGGATGCCTTTTAAAGCCTATACTAGGGGACAATATATATCCGCCATTAAGGCAGTTAATATGGCTCAACGAGCAAATAGTCTTGCTTTGCAGGCTAGGGTCAATGAAAGAACAGTCCAATATGCTGCGGATCCTTCAGAGAGTAACTTTAATGCCCTACTTCACAGTAAGCCAGCTTTGTACTTGCATATGACTGAGGTTGCGAAGATGGATTTATACAAAAATAAACAAAAGTTCTTCTCAACAGGAAGATCGTAATGGCAGTTTTTTGTCCAGGTTGGCTCAACAGGAACAGCCTAGTATTTCAATTGCAGAAATACTTACTCCCTCAGAAGATATGGTCTCTACACAGCCTAAAATCTTGGAGACTTTTCGTCAATTCTATCAGACATATACATCCCAGTTGACTCCTAATTTCCAGCCAAGAGAATTGGCGGTTTGGCTGGACTCAGTTGCACTGGCCTGCTTAACAGATGAGAGAGATGTGTTGACACGCCCTATAAAATCGGAAGAGGTCCTCTCGGTCATTGGTTACTTCCCTACGGGGAAGTCGCCAGGACCAGACGGCATTCCGATTTGAAATTTATAAGGCTCATGGGGACCTTCTTACTTTTGTATTGGCTTCCCTTTACTCTAAGTCAGTGGTTCTCAACTCCGGTCCTCGGGACCCCCCAACAGGCCAGGTTTGCAGGATAACTGAAATGCATCACAGGTGATATCATTTGCTGCTCAGTGATTGCAGTATTCTAGTCTGCATCTCCCCAAGGTAATACTTAAAATCTGGCCTGTTGGTGGGTCCCGAGGACCGGAGTTGAGAACCACTGCTCTAAGTGTTTGGAAGAGGAAGCTTTGCCGGACTCAGTGAGTCATGCCCATATAGTCTTAGTCTATAAATCCCCAAAAGATCCATCTTTATGTGCCTCATATAGACCCATTGCCCTCTTGAATGTAGATTTTCGGATTTTTACAAAACGAATTTCCCGACGACTACAACCTATGAGGATTAGCATCATTGACCCAGATCAAATGGGGTTTATGGCTGGTAGGACTACGGACCTTAATTTGTGGAGATTATATGCTAACATTCATGCCTCACATCTCAATATAGGATCTAGGGTTGTTGCCTCTCTAGATATAGAGAAGGCTTTCAGTACTCTTGAATGGTCCTTTCTGTGGGAAGTGCTCCAGAGAATGGGCTTTCCAATGGTATTTATAAGATGGTTGCAGGTCCTATATAGACATTCCACAGCTGCAGTGAAAATGGGAGGAGGGTTGTCAACTATCTTTTCTCTATTTAGGGGAACCCTGCAGGGCTGCCCTCTGTGTCAACCCTTTTTGCAATTGCTATGGAGCCTGTGGCGGAGGCTTTTCGCAATTCCCCCAATATTAAAGGGTTGTGGATTGGCTGGTTGGAGGAGAGGGTAGCCATGTACGTGGATAATCTTTTATTGTTTTTAAATGATGCCGGACCTTCTCTCCACGGGGCCTTACAGATACTGGACTCCTTTTCAACGGTCACTGGGCTTAAGGTAAACTGGACTAAGTTCCTGTTATTTCCAATAGATATTGAGGCCTGTAATACGGCTTTGAATGATATTCCATTGCAGGGGGTAGAGAATTTTAAGGACTTGGGAGTAGTAATTTCTCGTCAAACCTCAGAGTACATTTTTTTGAATTTGACTCCGATTTTGGGTCCAAGTTGAAAGCATGGAGGTCTCTACCATTATCCTTACTAGGACAAATTAACCTTTTAAAAATGAAAATTATACCAAAACGTATGCATATTTTTAGACACACTCCACAGTGGCTTCCTGGTTCCTTCTTTAAAAGACTAAAAAACTTTGTTCATCATTTTTGTGGGGATCTAATAACCCCAGATATAAATTGAACACACTTATGCACCCTTGAGATCAGGGTGGTCTAGCTTTTCCAGATTTATATAAATATTTTTTAGCCTCTCAGTTGGTTACGGCCGCATGGTGGATGAATCCTGATTTAGCTAATTCCTCCACCCAGCTAGGAGCTCTGGTGGTAGGATCTATAGGAGCTCTTAAGGCTCTTGTGTTTAGGGGCCATAATGCACCTTTCCACCTGACCGCTCCAATGGGATTTCTCCAAATGCTACTCTATGGCTAAGTCCCACATTTCCTCAATTTCAAAAATTACCAGATCCGGTTGTCTGGACTAAGTATAATATTAAATTACTTTCTCATGTGGTCACTGATCGAAAACTGTCTACTTTCTCCATATTTGCCTCAGCTTTTAATCTGCCCAGCTCCAACTTATTTAGATATTTTTTAACTTTCTCATGCCTTCCATGCCCAGTTCCCACAGGATAATCTAACGATCATACCATCGGTACTTGGGTCTGAATGTTTGGAGAAGCCCACTTCTAGATTGTATTCTCATTTTATCCTAACTTCCCTCCGGCCATTGGAGGATCTTAGGGATAGGTGGGTACGAGATATACCAGATCTGAACATGGAAGACTGGAGGGATGTGTGGGATTTCCCTCTCCATTCTTTGGTATCCCTGAGAGACCGCCTGATCCAATTTAAATTGGCGCATAGAGCATATCTTACACCTTGCAGATTAAATAAGATAAATCCTGTGTGCTCCTCCAAGTGTTGGCGGTGTGGAGCAGCTCGGGGGGATTTCCCACACCTCTTTTTGTCCTGCCCATATATAGCTACTTTTTGGGGGGAAGTGGTGGATTTACAATCACTTTACAAGTCATATTTTCAGTAGTTTTGTCTTTAGAGTATGATATACTTTCTATAATCTTTAGCCACTTCACAATCCGCGCCACAGCGCGGATCTGAATTGCCGGGCGGACATCAACAGATGTCCTCCCCTTTAGTGCGCTCCAGGCACGCTTGCACCCCCGCATGCCGCGTGAGCATGCCCGTGGGTTGGGCAGATTCTATGTCCGCCGGAGACCCGCAATCCCATCACAGAGAGCCAGAACGGGGAACCACCAATGTAAACATGGCGGTTCCCCGCTCTGTGAGGGAACGCATAACAGATCTACTGATCCCTGTGATCGGGATCATTTAGATCTGTTATGTCCCTGTCAACCCCGCCCCCACACAGTTAGAACACATACAGGGAACACAGTTAACCCCTTCACTGCCCTCTTCGTGTTAACCCCTTCCCTGCCAATGACATTTATAGAGTAATCCGGGTCTATTTTTAGATCTGACCACTGTATAAATGTCATTGGTCCCAAAAAAGTGTTAAAAACATCAGACATGTCTGCCGCAATATTACAATCCCGATAAAATCGCAGATCGCCGCCATTACCAGTAAAAAATAATTAAAATGCCATAAACCAATGTCCATAGTTTGTAGGTGCTATAACTTTTGCGCAACCCAATCAAAATACGCTTATTGCAATTTTATTTTTTTTATTTTGATTTTTTTTACCAAAAATATGTAGAAGAATACATATCGGTCTAAACTGATGAATACATTTTTGTTTTTTTTATTTTTGGATATTTATTATAGCATAAAGTAAAAAATAATTGTTCTTTTTTCAAAATCGTTGCTCTTTGTTTGTTTATAGCGCAAAAAATAAAAACCACAGAGGTGATCAAATACCACCAAAAGAAAGCTCTATTTGTGGGAAAAAAAGGATGTCAATTTTGCACGACCGCGCAATTGTTATTCAAAGAGTGACAGCGCTGAAAACTGAAAATTGGTCCGGGCAGGAGGGGGGTTTAAGTGCTTAGTGAGCAAGTGGTTAAATAACTAAACATTCAATAAGCTAAAATGTTATTTGTGTATTAACTTGTCAACTTTTTGTATCTTTTTAGATTATTTTGACTGTAAAAAACAGCAGCCAACCACCTCAATCTTCTCAGTTTTGTATGCACTACTGACTAACCAGGCGATAAACCCAAGTCTGCATATTCTTTGATCGCTAATACTTAGCCATATGATAGGAGCCAATTTTAACCTTACATGCAGGCTTTTTTTTTGTAGAAGCCACCCACCTATACAGCAAAAGAAAAACCATCAGCTATAACCTATAATGTATGTTTGCTGGCAGTTTATATCTTACCTGGAGCTCCCCTTTAGGAATAAGTCATTACCAGCTCTTTTCACTGCATGGCAAGCAGCTATGTGATGCTCGTACACAGCTGCAAACTGTAGGTAGCTGCTCTCATTCTTTCAGTCCACCCACAGTACAATTGCGTGAGCTTCCTGCTCATTTAAATAGAGGTGGCTGGGATCCTGGCCCCCGGTTTCTGTAAGATCCTAATGAGTTACTTCACTGCTTGAACCGATGGCAAGGGCCCAAATGAAAGCTGAAACTAAAACACTTGGCATTAGATCTTATTTTATGCTCCCACATACTCTAGTATTTTTTAGAAAAAACTGTTTAATGTGTGACTGATGAAAAATGTCATAGACCGAAAGCGGTCTGGTGTTGGCTGTTGTATACATCCTTACACATCAGATGATCTGTTGTAGACTGCTGCTATTGATCTACACAAGCAGCCCATATGGGATTAGTTATTACAAAAAAAACAACTTGGAAAAAAGGGGCTAAAAGGAGATTGTTGTCTAACAAATTTTTCAGATGACTTGTCAGGGCATGCAGAAAACCAATTCCATGTATTCAAGGCCCTACTTTGTCTGAAGATAGATTGGCTCTAACAAATGAAAACCCAGTATTTAGCAAGATAGGCTAAGTTGTATAGTTTTAAAAACCTTTGTGAGAACTACTCAGACTTGGCTAATCCAATTTTGCCATCACCTTAAAAATGGTACAGTGTAATAACAGCTTTAATTTTGATCTATAGGAAGACCATGCCCTTTGTAAACCCTAATTTAGGAAGTCCTTGCTTGTTTTCTACTACAGAGCATTTAGAAATTCCCTACACTTTGAAAAACATGGAACCACAAGGAAGATTGTGCCCTTCTGAACCAAAGGACCCTTAGGACAGCTTGTTTTCTTTTATTCTATAGAACTTAAAAAAAATGTTTTAATTGTCAACTACAGAACCTTTAGAAAAACCTTGCACTTTGTAAACTATGGGACCTCTAGGAAGGCCCTGCTCTGAAGTCTTTGAACATCCAGAAAGGCCCTACTCATTGTAAGCCATTGAAACTCTAGAGGGTTCCTGCTCTTTTTAATCAATTAAACCCTCAGAATGGCCCCACTCATTGTAAACCATGAAACATCTAGGGATATCCTGCTCTTTATAGTCCATTGAACCTTCAGGAAGTCCCTACTCATTGTAAACTGTGGAACACATCTTGGGAGGACCTGCTCTTTATAGTCAGTTAATCCCTCAAAAAGGCCCTATGCATTGTAAACCATGAGACCTCTAGGAAGGTCCTGCTCTTTATATACCATTGAAGCTCTAGGAAGAACCTACTTATTCTAAACCATGAGACCTCTAGGAAGGGCCTGCTCTTCATAAACCATTGAACCTCCAGGAAGGCCCTACACATTGTAAACCATGGAACGTCTAGTCCTGCTCTTTATAGTCCATTAAACTTTCAGGATGGTCTTTCTCATTGTAAACCATGGAACATCTAGGAGGACTCAGCTCAATGTAAGCCATATACACCCTGTTCCAAATTATTATGCAAATTCTATTTCCGTGTCACAAAGATTAAATATTTTGTTTTTCAGTTTAACTCATGGATGGCATTGTGTCTCGGGGCTCTTTTGATCACTGAAAACAATCTCGGACACCTGTGGTAATTAGATTGCCAGGTGAGCCCAATTAAAGGAAAAACTACTAAAGGAGGGTGTTCCACATTATTAAGCAGAGCACCATTTTCAAGCAATATGGGGAAGAAAAAGGATCTCTCTGCTGCCAAAAAGAGTGAAATAGTTCAATGCCTTGGACTAGGTATGAAAACATTAGATATTTCAAGAAAACGTAAGCGTGATCATCGCACTATTAAGAGATTTGTGGCTGATTCAGAGCACAGACGGGTTCGTGCAGATTAAGGCACATTGAGGAAGATTTCTCCCAGATCCATGCATCGGATCAAGAGAGCAGCTGCTAAAACACCATTACATAGCAGCAAACAGATATTTGAAGCTGCTGGTGCCTCTGGAGTCCCACAGAAACCAAGGTGTAGAGTCCTCCAGAGTCTTGCAACTGTGCATAAACCTTCCATTCGGCCACCACTAACCAATGCTTACTAGCAGAAACGGCTGCATTGGGCAGAAAAATACATGAAGACTAATTTTCAAACAGTCCTGTTCACTTATGAGTGCCGTGCAACCTTGGATGGTCCAAATGGATGGAGTAGTGAATGGTTGGTGGATGGCCACCCTGTTCCAGCAAGGCTGCAACATCAGCAAGGCGTGGTGGAGTCATGTTTTAGGCCGGAATCATGGGAAGAGAGCTGGTCGGCCCCTTTAGAAACCCTGAAGGTGTAAAGATGACCTCTGCAAAGTATGTGGAGTTCCTGATTGACCACTTCCTTCCCTGGTATAGAAGGAAGAACTATGCTTTCCGTAATAAAATCATCTTCATGCATGACAATGCACCATCTAATGCTGCAAAGAATACCTCTGCATGAATGGCTGCTATGGGGATAAAAGGAGGGAAAGTCATGGTGTGGCCTCATCCTCCCCTGACCTCAATCCTATTGAGAACCTTTGGAGCATCCTCAAGCAAAAGATCTATGAGGGTGGGAGGCAGTTTACATCCAACAGCAGCTCTGGGAGGCTATTGTGACATCTTGCAAACAAAATCAAGCAGAAACGGTCCAAAAACTCAAAAGTTCAATGGATGCAAGACTTGTGAAGCTGCTATCAAATAAGGGGTCCTATGTTAAAATGTAACGTGGCCTGTTAAAAAGTTTGAAAAGTTAAAATGTTGTTCAAAGTTTGATTGAAATAGCTTTTGATTTCAGTAAATATGCTGCAAACGCAACAAATGACAATTTTCAGTTCTTTACAACCTATAAAGTGTTTTGAAACTTACTGTGCGTAATAATTTGGAACAGTGCATTGTACGTTTTTTTATTTTGAAAAAAAATACTGTTATTAGGAGGTTTGTTCGAATAAAATTTGAATTGTACTCTTAATAGTTGATAACATGAGAATTATGCCGACTGTTGTTTACATCAATTATTTAGGTAAATGAGAAAAATATAATTTGCATAATAATTTGGAACAGGGTGTAATCTTTATATGAAGGCTTTGTTCTTTATAAGCTAAAGAGCTTTTACGAAAGGATGGAAGCAATGGTACATAAGAGGCCTTCCTGTTCACCAACTTATCACAACAGAAGAGGTAGAACAGACAGTCAAACCTGCATTTACACCTGAGCAGAGTATATTCTTGGTGATTTAAATGCACTTTTTCAGGCTTTTTACTTGTGTTTTTACCCATGTATCAAGCTTCAGGCATTTGCTTTCTGGGCCGGGCAAGGGGAGGAGAACACTTCTAGAGGAGGAGAGGAGTTTTTAAAGCGCACAGACACTCTCATTCAAGTCTATGGGGCCAAAAACCCCTGAAAAAGCTCAGGTGCTCTCTATTGAGTATAGGGTAAATGTATAAGTGTGAGCAAGAACAAATAGAAAGAATGGGATACTGTAGGTATAGGGAAACAAGCTGAAAAACTCTCGTGTGAATGGGGACTAAGGCTTTGTTCACAGGGACCTTCCTAGATGTATAGCGTGAATGGGCTGTTTTTTTGCATCATTTGTAACCTCAAGATGCTGCTTGCAGACAGCTCATGGAAGTCTACCAGAACGTAGTTGTAATGTAACAGGGTGCAGGTGATCGGCCCCCGAACACACACTGTGATCCTGTCGCTCCCCCTCACACCTCCGACGTTAGGACCAATGGCTGTGTCAGTGCAGCCCATGACCGTAACAAGTGCTGCAAATAACAGCCCGTTAATGCTGTACAGACATCATCGCCTGTATGACCAAGGCCTAAGCGCTCACCTAGTCTTCCAACCACTGGTGTGATTATATGCTACAAGCTCATATTTTAATTTGTGCAGACAAGTTTATTTTTAGTTGACACAATGCAGTTTTTTTGGGTACATCTCTTTTTCCAAGAATGCAAGAATATAGCTATTTTGTCATGAATTTTAATGAGTCACCAAGGTCTGCTGCATGTACTTCTGCAATTTCTACAGTTGCAGAGAATACTTTGTCCTAGGTTCACCCTTTTTATAAGGTCCCTGCATTGTAAACCATTTCTAGTAAATTCTCCAGTTTCAACTGATGTGCTTTGAAGGAACCCCACTAAATTTCAAATTCATGGTGATCTCTCTGAAAGTATTCTTAGCCTTTAATTGTTCTCATACCTAGGCTGAACCTGACATTTTCATTCAATTCATACTTGTTAGATGCCTGGGTACAAGCTTTTAGTCTTTTAACTATGCATCTAGCAGTTGTGTACAACATTCTGGGAACTATGTTAAATCCAGATTGATAGTTCTGGCTGAGCCAATCCCTAGTCATTTACCTTGTGCGACACCCATAGAGGAAAAAAAAATAAATACTTTTGGTCTCTGAGCTGCACAAAGACAAGAATGCAGCTCTGGCTAACGAAGCATACCAAGCCTATATGTGTAAACGGAGGCAAATCACTTTAGGAATATTTCATGTATTGGTACCATAAATATGATATTAAGAAGTAGCTCACCTCTGGGTGATCAGTGTACATTGCAGGAATGTTAACAAACTTTGTTGCAGACTCTTACCTTTATTTTCAGCACGTCCTTTGCAGACTGATTCTGTTGGGGGGGGGGGGGGCATTCTGGTTCATTATAATCAGCTTGTGCACTCTCAGTATTCTAATGAGAAAATATCCGGTGTCCGCATCCCTTTAGAAGTACTCAACCCTTGTAGATTAGCTCACTAAAACTGAAATTCCTATTGCAGGGGATGCCTAAAATCTAACGTAGCTTATTATAGAAATCTGGGAAAATTAGGATGTTAATCGCACAAGCAGTAAATTACATTTGTGGGGGCATTCTGTACACCAGTGGTGTACAGAACTAGATGTTGCCATGCTGCTTTGAATTTTCCAGGAAATCATAGCTCCTGCAGCTTAAAAAGGAAAGATATTTTAATTACAACATGGCTTGTGTAGCAATTGAATATGCTATTTTTTGTATTCACAAAAGTGGAGTTACTTTAAGTTACTGAAGGCTAAGTGCAATCTGTGTCTATATGCCATTAAATGTTCCTGTGTAAGGTTTAAAGCTGAGTTCTGGCCGAAATATGACTTTTAAGATAAAAATACCCCTAGAATACTCATACCTTGTGCAATGTAACAAAGGTATGCTGTAAACTATGCCCAGTTTTCTTTTTGTGCAGCATCGCTTTCTTACTTTGTGAAGTATAAATGGCAGCAGTCTTGCCACTTCCAGTGCAAACAGAGCTCGGGGACCGGCCCAATTTTGAACCATGTATGGGGCTGGTTGATTATACAGAAGTCCTCCAGCTATACCAAGCAGCGCTGATCCATGTATTCTGACAAAATGGAAGCCTCCCCACTGTTAGAACACAAAGGCACAGTGGGGAGGATTCCTCCATCCACATATGCATACAATGTGTGGTATGGGAGAATCATGCCACTTTTTTTGGTTCTACCTACAGTTTGAACAAAATAATACTCTATGGGTTGCTTAACAAATTGAAGCTGAACTCCAGCTAATACTTTATAAACATTTTTTTCCCTTTTTGGAATAAAGGTTTTTAGACAAAATAATAAAAGCTGACCGTTGTAAGCATGCCTGTCAGTGTTATATGGTATGTCTCAACGCTCTAGCTGCCATGTTTGCTGGACAGCATGGTCTGTTGAAGGAAGTTGAAAAACAGCAGACTTACTTATTAAGTTGCAGTTCAGTGAGTGAAATAAGTATTTGATCCCGAAGAAAAACATGACTTAGTGCTTGGTGGAGAAACCCTTGTTGGCAAGCACAGAGGCTGATCTCAGGAGGAATTTTGGTCCTCTCTTCTTTATTGATCTTCTCTAAATCCTTAATGTTTCTTGGCTGTTGCTTGGCAACTCAAAGTTTCACCTCCCTATATACATTTTCTATAGGATTAAGGTCTGGAGACTGACTAGGCCACTCCATTACCTTAATGTGCTTTTTCTTGAGCCACTCCTTTGTTGCCTTGGTGGTATGTTTTGGGTCATTGTCATGCTGGAAGACCCATCCATGACCCATCTTCAGTGTTCTGGCTGAGAAAAGGTGGTTCTCATCCAATATTTTATAATACATGGCCCTGTCCACTGGCCCCTCAATGCGGCAAAGTCAGCCTGTACCTTTAGCAGAGAAACAGCCCCAAAGCATCATGTTTCTACCTCCGTGTTTGACTGTAGGGATGGTGTTCTTAGGGTCATAGTCAGCATTTTTCTTCCTCCAAACACGGTGAGTCCCCCTTCCTCAAGAAGGCACATGTACAGTCATGCCAGTGAACATCTAAATGAGCCCAAAATTTAGGTCTTTGGCATTAGCTCGACTCGCTGTGTTTGGAGGAAGAAAAATGCTGACTATGAGCCTAAGAACACCATTCCTACAGTAAAGCACAGAGGTGGAAACATTATGCTTTGGGGCTGTTTCTCTGCGAAAGGTATAGACCAGGGATATGCAATTAGCGGACCTCCAGCTGTTGCAAAACTACAAGTCCCATCATGCCTCTGCCTCTGGGTGCCATGCTTGTGGATGTCAGAGTCTTGCTATGCCTCATGGGACTTGTAGTTCTGCAACAGCTGGAGGTCCGCTAATTGCATATCCCTGGTATAGACCGAGCCACATTAAGGGGCCAATGGATGGAGCCATGTATTGTAAAATATTGGATGAGAAGCGACAGCCAAGAAACCTTAAGGATTTAGAGAAGATCTGTAAAGAAGAGTGGACCAAAATCCCTCCTGAGATGTGTGCAAACCTAGTCAGTAGTCACTAACTACAAGAAACGTCTTACCTCTGTGCTGGCCAACAAGGGTTGCTTTACCAAGTACTATGTCATGTTTTGCCTTGGGGATCAAATACTTATTTCGCTCACTGCACTGCAACTTATTGTATAGCATTTGTATCATGTGTTCTGAATTTTTGGTTGATATTCTGTCTTTTATCATTTAAAATACACATATGATAAAAATTATAGACCCTTCATTTCTTTGTAAGTGGGCAAACTTACAAAATCTGCAGGGGATCAAATACTTATTTCCCCCACTGTATGGCTTAGGAAGCTGATTTTATCGTACTTTAAGGCTTCATTCACACCTATGCGGGTGCAGTGGTGTGCATGTTTTTATGCTTTGCGTTTTGGGCAGCCCATTCATTTCAAAGGGTAGCCCTGTGTGTGGAAATCGCAGAAAAGAAGAGCATGACACATGTCTGTTTACATCTGCCGCACCATAGAGGGCAATGGATGGTCCAATCACGTCCGATTTCAAACTGACATAGTTACAATGTTGCAGTCCGAACACTCAGGGAGAGGAGATTTAAAAAATTGGATCTCTTGCCAACATCAGACTGATGGCATCATCTCCGCCCAGACAAAGCCTTTGGACTTGTGCCAAGGATGGATTAAAGGCTTCATGCCCCCCCCAACAAAAAAATAAGTTTCCGAAACAGACCCGCCTCTACTACGGTAGTCAGACTACAACCGTTCTCTAGG
>BLSH010077902.1:751691-777459 GCA_018402905.1 Glandirana rugosa | reverse complement strand
TTGGAATGTCTACTTTCCAAAAAGGGGTCATTTGGGGGGTATTTGTACTTTCCTGGCTTGTTAGGGTCTCAGTAAATCAAGTGTGATCAATTTTCAGTGATTGGCACCATAGCTTGTAGACTCTATAACTTTCACAAAGACCAAATAATATCCACTAATTTGTTTTTTTTTTTACCAAAGATAGGTAGCAGTATAAATTTTGGCCAAAATTTATGAAGAAAAATTACTAATTTGCAAAATTTTATAACAGAAACGAAGAAAAATTCATTTTTTTACAAAATTTTCGGTCTTTTTTTAATTATAGCGCAAAAAATAAAAATCCCAGAGATGATTAAATACCACCAAAAGAAAGCTCTATTTGTGTGAAAAAAAGGACGCAAATTTCATATGGGTACAGTGTTGCATGACTGCGTAATTGTCATTCAAAATGTGAGAGCGCTGAAAGCTGAAAATTGGTCTGGTTGTTAAGGGGGTTTAAGTGCCCAGTTGTCAAGTGGTTAAGGCAATTTCTGAACTTGTTTTATTTTAGTGACACCAGGACTGGAAATGATGAGAACAGGCATAACCTAAACAGGAAAAAGGGGTAATTGTTTTTGTTGTTGTGGGGTTTTTTTTACTGTCTATAATTTCTATTCCAATATTTTTATTATAATTTTATGCGTAAAGGGTAGAGTTTACAACTCTTCCACAGAGTAGTATCGGAATAGAGATAAGATGGGGTCCCACAGCACAGGTGGGTGATCTAAACATATCAATGGCAGGCATAGCCAACAAAACAACATGTCATAATATCCACTTCTATTGAACTCAAAAAACATGTCTGACACACAAGGATCAACCACGCTATCAGGGCACTCTGAGATGTCTATGATTTCAAATAATTTCCTGTTACTGTGACACCCTGTCATCTGATTATGAAATGAGGGCAAATCCATTAAGATGGAGACATAATCAGCAATAAAAACCCAACATAGGAAGTAACCTCTCCCAAATGTATTCAAAACCCAAAAAATAAGGCTTTGTCTGGAGTTGGGCTCCAATAGATCATACTGTGTACAATATTGTAATGGTAGCCTCCAGATAAATTGTTCAGAAAAAGATTTAACCATATCCTGCCTAAGCAGCACTGCAACCGATTATTCCTTTATAGCAATCTGGCACATTTGCCGCAACAATATTACCGTACATATCCTAATTATCTCCCAAATGATATAGCAGCCTCTATAAATCATTACGCAGCTAGACAGATGGGGCCTTTGAAGATTGTTTTCTTTGTGCGTCCGTCTTTTTTTCCCTTTACTCTTTTTCTATCCTCCTCTCAAGGACGCTTATGCTACCACAGATATGGAGGTATGGGATCTTATATTGGAAATATCCATTGTGTGTGGGGATTTTATCTTTCCCGCATGTTGAAAAATTCTGTAGAAGAGCTCTACCACTGGCTAATGTGCTATATTGATTGCTTACATGTCCAGATATCTTATGACAGTAAACCTATTCATAGACTGACAGATGTGTCCCTGAGAACGTTGCTTGGGAAAATAGCTACCTGTTTTTTTGAAGTCCAAGGTTCCACTGCTGTTCCTTGTGTGACTTTGCCTTCCGGTTGAGAGAAGGGAAGATCAGATCACATAGATTGTCCAATATTGTGATAAATCTCCATGTAACCAATGTGGTTTTTTAAAGCCAATTATGACCTCTTAGGGTAACCATAACTGGCTTGATTCTATAATGGACATCTGGTCATTTGCAGATTCATGCTGCTTATGGCCACCCCTAAAGAACAACTTTACCTTTAGTGAATTTGTCCTTTTATCAAACCCCCTCAGTGTAGGCCACCTTAGATAACGCCTTCATTCCCAATCCAGCAATCATTCCCTCAGCAAGGGAAGCTCCGCTTCATACTGTGCATGTGTGCTGTGGTTATATCCTTTCTTTGGGTAAGCCATATTCATTGTGGCCTCTAGAGTTCCCTTGTAGTGCAGCTTACCGATTGGAATGAATGGGTCCACAGTGCACATGTGTAGTGTAAAAAGGGGCCAGCAGGAACCTTGTCATAGGAAAGATTAGTGGATAGGTAAAAGGTCAGTATTATCTCTGGAGGGGTGCGCTCAGGGGGTGGGGTGTTTATTAAAGGACCACTTTCTATAGGGGACATTGTCATTTAAAGCTAAATTCAATGCAGGCATAAAAAAACACCAAGTAATGCAGCTGTGTATTAATAAATGATTGCACCTCTTTAAATGTACCTAACATAGGTGCCTGCATTTGACTTATTATCAGCCTCTTGTAATCTGTACAACAGCACTCAGACAGGTAGAGAGGGGAGGGCAGGGGGAATCAATAAGGTATGTGCTGCATGCAAATTTGTCAATATTACATGGCAGATAAGGCAGAGAGAGCCCTATCTGACCCAGAGACAACCAGTGGTGCTGGAATAAGTATGACTTGTCCATCACTAAATGTATTATTACATTATAATTTACTATAGACATGCGTGTTTGGATCACTTCAGCATTCATTCTTAACCCTATGCCTGAGGAAGAGCGAGGAGGAGCACATTCCAGGTACTGATTTTTCATGAGGGCAGAAAAGGGCAAAACCAAAGCTGCCAGTTCATAAAGAGGTTGCAGAATGCTCATAGACATACAGGTTTTTATTTGTTTATGGAGGGGGGGGGGGGATCAATGCATGGTAACACAAGCCTGACAGAGGTTCTGCCCCCTCCATTCCTTACCCTATTCAATTAGAAGAAAAAGAAGGTGCACTGGCCTAGTGCATTATCCCAGGGTAAAATTTATTAAAAAAGAGATTAAAAATACTCACAAACATATGATGATAATACACATGAAGCCCCTAGCATGGGGTAAATGGACATATCTTGGCGAAAGTCCTGGACCGTGATGGAGAGGACGTGAGAGCTGCGCCAGCTAACATGTTTCAAAGGCCATGTCTTCTTCCTCAGAGCTAAGGCAGCAATGGTTCTACATGCAATATAAATACCCACATACACTCACACAGTAATGGTAATGACCCCCCGCAGGGGTCATTGTTTTGCATGCTTACCCTATTCAAGTCTAGTTTGTGGAAACCTGACCATCTTCAAATGTATATGAGCCTGTTGGACATCCCTTTCCAAAATATTGCAGCTTTCAATGTTCTGTCAGGTTTTTGGACTATGGCTGGTGTGTGCCCATTCAAGCGAAAGGGCACTTATGAGTTCATGTACTGACATTGGAGGAGAACACCTGTCTCCTATCCCAAGGGCTTTCAGTGGAGCTGAGGACAGGGTACTGCATAGGCCACTTGTATTCCTTCACACCAAACTCCATTAAACCATGTTTTATGAAGCTGGGGTTGTGCATAGGGGCATAGTTATGCTAAAACCAATGATGACCTTCAACAAACTATTGCCACAGGGTTGGAAGCGCACAGTTATCCAAGATGTCTTTGTATATTGTAGCATTACTCTTACTCTTCAGTGGGAATGCTTGAACTTAGTCATTTGATTTTGGAATGGGAATTCAACAAGCTCATATAGGTGTAATGGTCAGCTGTCCAGAAGCATTGGTTTGTGTAGTTTTGGTTAAAGATGGGCTTTAGAAACTTGCTGGCAGCATTGGCAACACCTTGATAGCCCTGCTCTACAAACAGGAGGTTAAACTCATCAGTACCAAGAGAATAAAATCACAGCTGTAGCTTAGTCGTATCAAGTAATGGATGGATGACCTAACATTTTGTTGGCAAGTGTATATTTTTGCCCTCTTCTGTGCTGCAAAATATCCGCTTAAGTGTGAAAATTATGTTTCCAAAGACTGCTGTTTGCACTTGTGGAGATTTCCCTGTCACATCAACAAACACGATAAACCCGTAAATATATTCAGTACTACTTTACGCAGTAAAAGGCAAAATAGCACATTAGCAAATGAATGTGTTGAGTAAGAGAAGATCTTGGATGTTAAAAGTGTCAATTAGGTAAAACAAAGAGGAAGTTCCTCATTATCCAGGAAAGCTTAATAAGGTGGCCAGATGTAGTCAATGTTTTGTGATTATGCTCTGAATAGTAATAAGTTAATTAAAGAGGAGATGCGGAAAACATAGTGTTTGCTGGGTTGCACAGCTTTATATGGCAGTAAAGAATTTCCTGGTTAAATACATTGACATTCTTTAAACAAACATATATACTTGTAATCTTATCAGGATCATCAGAACTGTGGGAACTATGTACAAGGTGCAACTGGGAAGATCTAAGAGTATTCCAGGGCAACAAAATCCATCTATAGACATAATACAGTGATGGTCAGTCTTACAGAACAATGAGTGCATAAGGCTGGCCATAAATTATATAATTTCCTTGTTCAATTTCCTTTAGCTTTACCTTCAACTATTTAGTACAAGGGCCTGCCTGATTGCATACAAATTGAAAAAGGAATATTGTACAATGTATGACCAGCCGTATTACGGTGTGCATATCTATAGGTACTTGAAAATTTTGTTTGCTTTTACTATTCGATTTTGGAATATGTTTTCTAAATAAAAACCATGTACACTGTTAAAAATTCATTTGAGAACTATTTTCCATCCTGCTCCTTCCAATTTTTTTTTATCACCATTGTTGAATACAAATGTCTATTTGACCCAACTAAAAAAATCAAATGAATGTTCCTAAAATGAGCAATTTATAATGACATTCTTCTAGTAAATGGGCAGTTTAGGGTTTGTCCCAAACGACACAGATAAATTGCTAAGTTAATCAAATCAGTAGTGATTAATGTGCAAAAATGAAAAATCCATAGGTAAAGATCCTGCCAGAAATGCAGTTAACTCATCCAGGCACTTCCTTTAATAGGGGGACAATGCTGATAATCTGTCACTGAAAAGGCAATCGGGTTTTTACACCTATAGCTGGATTACTGCCACACCAAAGTAATGTACATCAGCTCAGCATTGAAGGGGAATGATCAGTGCTCTCCTAGTGCACGCTTCCTTTACTCGCACCAGGAATCATGAAATGTACTGTTCTACTGATTAGTGGATGTCATAGTGTAGGGCCCAAGAAAGCGTGAGGGATCATGGTGCTGTGAACACTAGAACAACAAAAACAGATGGCGCACCAGCCTTGGCTGTTTCTTCACTGCGCAGGTGCCGATGACATTGGCACATGCAGATACAGGGAATATCTCCTAAACGTTGCACGTTTAGGAGATATTCCCGGGTACCTATAGGTAAGCCTTATTATAGGCTTACCTGTAGTTTAAAGTGGTTGTCATGACTTGATAACCACTTTAAAGGCAAGAAAAAAAAAAAAGAGACCTGTTACACTTTCCTGTTTTGTGCAGTGGTTTTTGAACAGAGCAGCTCGGGTCCTCCGCTGGCGCTCCTGGCCCCTCCCTCCTGCCAAGTGCCCCCAGAGCAAATGGCTTGCTGTGGAGGCACCCAAGCAGGCTTGCTCCTGAGACGCTGCTCTGCGTGTCCACTCACACACAGCGGCAGCCCTGCCCCACTCTTCTCTCATTGGCTCACTGGTTATCTTTGTCTCAGCCAATGAGTGTCCCTGGAGACGCAAGGCTCGCGTACTTGTCGATGGATCGCTGGGGGCGGGGGGGGTGGCTGCTGCACACAGAAGGTTATTTCCTTCATGCATAGAATGCATGAAGGTAAAAAAACTTTGAGCCTTTACAACCACTTTAAGCTCATCAATGTCCACAGTGTCCTACATCACCTGGAGCAGTTTTTCAATACTAATATGGGGAGGACTCTTCAAATGGCTGACATGTTCTGAGAGTGGATCCATCAGAGCTAAATAAAAGGTTTTATATAGGTAATGTCTAAGGCTAGTGAACCCTCTGTTTTTGTTGTTCTAGTGTACCTTTTAGACTCCCCCAATTAGCAGGTGGCTTAAAGGTCTTGCTTAGTGTCAAGCTGCTGAAGGTTTAAGGTTCACCATTGCGGGAACGGCTACCTTGAGCGCAGGAGTTTGTTCAGTTTGTTTGCACATCATAGTGCTGTGTTCAGGTAGGCACAGAGATTCAGGGTAGATTCTTTACTGGATGGAAATTCCGAGGTGTTTAATATTAACAATATGTCACAGAGGTTTAACACCTACTTTAACCACTTGCTTACGGGGCACTTAAACCCCCCTCCTGCCCAGAACAATTTTCGGCATTCAGCGATGTCGCATCTTGAATTACAATTGTGCGGTCATGCGACGTTGTACCCAAACAAAATTTGTATCATTTTTTTCCCACAAATAGAGCTTTCTTTTGGTGGTATTTGATCACCTCTGGGGTCTTTATTTTTAGCGCTATAAGCAATCAAAGAGCTACGATTTTGAATAAAGAACAATATTTTTTACTTTTTATTATAATTAATATCCCAAAAAAATTTAAAAAACCAGAGCAATTATAGAGCCGGTTCACGCATCGCAGTCTTCCCGCAGGAAGTTCACGCTGTTTTCTGCAAACTACTGCAGGTGTCATTACAAAGTTAATGACCCCTAGTTTTGTTCACAGATCACAGTGCAAACTGTGAACTCGAGCATGAATCGGATCACATGGGTGAGAATATTCCACTGAGGGAAAAAAAAGTACATGTACTTTTTTTTTTTTTTTGCGAATCTAATGCAAGTTCAGTCATACAACTGTATGACTGAACTCGCACTGCTCAGAGATCGCATGTGATCGGCACCTGCAGTACGGGTGAGAATCACATGCGATCTCTGAGATCGCACATATCTGAACCCAGGCTTACACTGTATGTAATAAACAAATTGGGCTTTTCTATTGTGCACTTATTGTTACACAGTATACAAAGCAACAAACTTTGTAAAAATGTAACACACATGTTAGGATATACATTAAGTGGATCACTTTCACGTGAATAGCCAAAAGTGAAAAATCACCAGAATGTATAGACCTTATATGAACAGTGTCTGATCAAACTAATCTCAGATTGGAGTTTGGTTGGATATTTGTAGACACCATGTGCAATTATGCAATAAAATATGAAAGATAATGTTACGCCGCGAGAATCGTGAGAGAATCGAGATCTTCATTCTAAGCAAAAAAAAAAATTGTGATTCTCATTTTGGCCAGAAACGTGCAGTTCTAATACACAATATACAATGTTCTTTAGATTTTTTCCAAAACAATATAAGGTCGAACCTTAAAGCCTCGTACACACGCGCCGATGATCGTACAATCGCACGTCCAACTTTTGTCCAAATTGACTGTCGGCGGTTGTGCCTAGCATACTGACGTGAGTCAAGTAATCGTCTGGCAAAGGTGAACATAGTGACATGCTACGAACGTATAAAGAGGACGTTCAGATAAATGTGAATTGTGAATTACGGACGTAGGTTTACACGACCAAACACTTCCTGCATTCATGCGTGTTTGCACTTTTGTTTGGCCAACTTCTGTACACACAAGCCGAAAATCGGACGACGCCTAGTTGGCAAAACCAAAGTTTTCTAGTCTTCTCAGACAACTTCTGTTGTTAAAATTGGCTGTCGAATCGTGCGTACTAACGGTCGGATTATCGGACGACAGGCTGTCGGACAACCGTTGTTGGCCGATAATTGTACCATGTGTATGGGCCTTTAGAGTTTCAATTTGTATGCAATCAGGCAGGCCCTTACACTACATGGTTTTGGTGAATCTAAAGAAAATCAAACAACAAAAGTTGTATAGTGTGTATGGCATCTAAAGGCTAATCAGTCTGATGTGGAAGGCAATTGAGCTTTTGGAATGAATTTTCCTGGACCATTGTATCTTCAGTATATTTAGCCAAAACCATTATGTGTGTTTTAGAAAAGATCTGTGTGAAATGAATATTTGGCACCAGAAATGTGCATAAACGGTCAGACGCCATCGTTTGGATGACCAAAGGCTGGCAAATGTCTTAATGAGAAAGATGGACACATCTCCCTGTCATAGACAGACATGGAAAGGATAATGGAAAAGTGACTGGCAATTGGTAGAAGACTATTTAACCAAATGCGAAAATGAGTTGCTTGGATCTATGCGGTTCCTAACCTGATTATCACAAATAAAGCTCAGATGCCGTTTTGCCTGCCTCTATAGGGCAGAGTATGACATCCTTTAACAGTCTCTTGGAACAGCTGCAAGTCACCCCTTGGGGTCTCTATGTAGTCTGCAGTACATGGAATACCTAGGCTCTTGTTGATTGGCCCACTGTAATTGGCAAGGAAATATGTCTACAAGCTCAACTAAGACGCCCGTGGGTTATGTGACTGCCCTCTTCACCGACGGGCGACCGAGGACCCCCTTGATCTAACACCACGCTTGTCATGAACGTAACAATGCCTCTCTCAGCTGCTTTCAGCACAAAGATTTCCCAGTTTGCGGGACCATCGTTTAAATGTCAGCCGCCTGAAAGCGATTGTTACCAGGCTAATTCAAACAATTAACCCTTTCTCTGCCACCACCTCTATTGGAGTCAGAGGAGCTCGGAATTTTGGCAATACCAATATTTTAGAATAACCACCTGTAATACACGCTGTCATCGCAGACAGGTATATTCAGATGCGTTATTTTAAAAAACAGTAGCGCTCTTCAGAGGAACAGATGCGTGATAGCTGCATTAAGAGCTTTAGGGACAAGATTAACACTTTTCAGAATAAGGTTTAATAATGAAAAGAACAAGTTTTAGGTGCAGTAAAATATTTACAGAAAAATAAAGAAGGTTACAAAGTAATGAGACAAAATATACAGCAAAGAAACAGAATGGAGGTACTTGCTTTTGAAATGTATATGACCAATCAGTGTTTCGAAGATGATTCCCTGGTTCTCTGATGTTGGTTCGTTGATGGAAATTGAGAACTGGAAATTGGTCTTAGCAGTCCCTTTTTCTCTGGTTGACAAGGGGTGGGGTTGTATGCCCCTGACCACTCACATGAGTGGGCAGATTCTTACACTGACTGTCCAGGGCGGGCCGTGGAATACAATCTTCCCTAATTCACAAGTTGTGTATGAAAAATCATATTTCGTGATTGGGCCACCTGGCAAATCTCACATTAAGGAATTCAATCTCATATACAGGGCTTTAAATTAAGTCCAAGCTCGATGGGTCTGCCACCTTTTGGAACCCTGGGAAGGGAACACACTAGTTCCGCCTCTCCTTATGTTCAAAGGGGGTGACATTTAGACTCATTTTACAGGGTGTGAACCCCTGCATCCAAATATGTATGTGTTATCGATATGTCATGTTCCTAACTGAAGTTATGAACTGTGGGTAGTTTTTTTTCTACCTTTTCATGTTGAGTTTAGGGTTACTGAAAGGTTGCAGCTGGCTGCAGAGAATTATAGTCCTCTCCCTTATCTGGACCTCCTGGATTGTCCTTTGAGGGATCTGATTTAGGGGTTTACCATCGGGCTTGCAAAAACATTTTCCCAGAATCCTTGTCGCCTGTTCAAGGGGCCCAGAAATTCCTAAGTTGTTGGGAGGGAGGAGTGATTTTTGTTCAAGAACTGACAGTATGTTAAAACCTAGCATGCCATTCTTGCTAACAAAATGGAATCCTCTTCCAAGATGGAGTCAGCCTTGCTTGCGTCTCGTGCGTGATATTACTTTGTGTGTGTTTCACATGTGATATCATCACAAGTTGTTTGAGTGGACTTTTCTATTTTGGTAAATTATGCATTAAAGGACATAGCAACAGGTTCAGTTTTTGGTCTCTTCATCAGTACCCTTACTTGCTGGGTACAAAAGAGCAATTGCTGTGTAAGCTCAATGTTGGTTTTTACTCAATGGCAAACACAATTTCCCTGTCCAAAGTAAAATCATGAATGCCTAAGCAGGCAAGCGCCTGCATTCTCACATGAAAGGAGGGAGAGGGAGTCATACTTCCCATACTTGGAAGCACCTACCTAGTATCTGTTTTCACTTTCTTCAGCCAAAAGGAAAGATGGAAGACAAAAGGGAAGGTATCTAAAAGCTACTGGTGGGACCACTGTTACCTGGTTGCTTTGCCATGCATGAGAAAAGCACACATTCAATTTAAAATATTAACTGCTTAGAAATCCTTGCTTTACCTTAATATGTGTAATTAAAGGGAAGCTGTACATCAACAGCCTCTTCAAAATGCATCCAGCTAGACTGTACCTCCTGCACATATGCACTGATATCTCTTGTCTACAAGAGGGCCATCAGCTGAAATGATTGCTTTCATAAAGATGGGCTGATGGTCTAATAGGCATAGTTGTACTATAAGTGCAATTCTCATTTTAAACATTTGACCTCCGGAAGGTTATACTGCTTTCATGACCCAGGGTATATTTTGCTATTCAGCACTGTGCTACTTTAACTGGCAATTGCGCAGTCATGCAACACTGTACACAAATTAAACTTATATTATATCTTTCACACAAGTAGAACTTTATTTTTTATTATATAAACCAAAAACTTCTGAATTTTTAAAAAAAAAAAAACAATATTTTCTACGTTCTGTTATAAATCATATCCAATAAAAAAAATGTAAAAAAAAAACAAATTTCTTCATAACTTTAGGCCAAAATGTATTCTGCATTAATTTTTGTGCAAAAGTTATAGCGTCTAAAACCTATGGTGTATGTGTGTATATATGTGTGTGTGTATGTATGTATGTATATATATTTTAAATAAGTAGCACCTTAAAAGTGTGAATCCATAGGGCACAATCAGGTGCAAGCAGCGCTAGAGTGTGACTCCCTAAACACAGTCCATAAGACAAATATAGTGCCAGAAAATCAAATGTCCATTTAAATTGATCTGTGCCCTTCATTCCTTTGTCTGAGGGCGTGACCACACAGCACTGCGCCCCTGCCTTTATACGAGCGGAGGTTGGCAAATTATCCCCATCCGCTCGTTTACACATGAGAAAACATATACATAAATACTCATATGGAGGATGAGCCGTGCACCCTACCCATGTGGAAGGATCGAAATACCTCTCCCATGGTCACAGACATTCCTGGGTAAGTCCCTGATCGTACAATATAAAGGTGCATACGTCCATGGCTCCCATACACTTACGATTCACACAGATGATGCAGAGCACCCGATCCATCCCAAAACAATAATAATACCTGTGATTTCCATCTAGGATGGCTCCATTAATACTAGGGCTTTTTAATCAAACTGAGGAATTTGCCACCAGGTGTGCACTAACCCACCTCATACATTGCTGCTGTTATTCACAGTACCATAAAACATTGAACAACATATATAAAAAAATTAATAAGCAAAAAAATTTTAAAATGAAAAGGCATACAATTGTATATAAAAGGAATAGATTATCCCACAAAAACATTAAATTTATATACTACTCTGGGCATAAGTGAACTTATGGCTTTATGGAGAGTGAGGATTTTACATCCGTCCTCAATTTCCATGTGCATGGGCATATTTAGCTTCTGGCCTGTGGGCAACTGGGACTATTAGTGAACTATACGAGTTTTGAGACGTATAAGATTTATACTTGGGAATTCCAAAATGGAGAGGTGTCTACTGAACCTATTCTTATTAATAATGCATTTGCCAGGTACTATCAGGATCTATATGCAGATGCTGGGGACCCACCGGAGGATACCTACGTGTCATTTTTTAACCCTTTACAGATTCCTCGCTTGAGACGACTATTAGATAAACCCCTGTCAGTAGAAGAGATCACACTTGCGATTCGCTCACTCCCATCTAATAAAACGCCGGCTTTAGACAGGCTCCCAGCGGAATGGTACCAAATATACGAGGAACTACTAACTCCCTATCTACTAAAACTATATAATGGCGCAAAGGAACAGGGAAGTCTACCCCCATCTCTGATGAAAGCACTTATTGTGGTGATTCCGAAACCAGGGAAGGACTCAAAAGTATGTGACTCGTATCGCCCTATTTCTTTATTGTCTTGTGATGTCAAGATATTAGCTAAACTGCTGGCCCTTAGATTGAATAAGGTAATATTGTCCATGATAGGACCTGATCAATCTGGTTTTATGCCTAGGAGAAGCACTTTTGACAATAACAGACGCCTGTATCTACATATCAATGGAGCGGCGCGCCATGAGCACAGTGGTCTAGTCCTGGCATTAGATATTAGAAAGGCCTTTGATACGGTTACATGGTCTTTTTTGTGGGAAACACTATCCAAGTTTGGTTTTGGAGACACTTTTATCCAATGGGTCCACCTCCTATATACCAACCCTTGTGCCAGGGTCCGCACAAATAGGGATGTATCCCCGATTTTTTTTCCCCTCCGGCGGGGTACTCGCCAGGGATGCCCCCTCTCCCCCCTTCTTTTTGCTCTGGTGATGGAGATGCTAGCCATCTCCATTATACAGTCCACGGAGGTGGGGGGGATACGGTGGGGCCCGCTGGAGGAAAAGATATCGTTATATGCGGACGATGCCTTAGTCTACTTGGATGGAGTGGAGGCCTCGTTCCGTGGCCTCATGAGGGTGGTGAAGGAATTTGGAGCAGCCTCAGGTCTTGAGGTCGGCTGGGACAAGTCTGTGGTCTTCCCAGTGGGCCGTCTAGGAGATTATGCTTATCTACAATCCTCTCACTTGCAGATTTCTCAGACCTTTAGATATCTCGGTGTCTATATTTCTGCAGACTTTTCGCAATATGAGTCCCTCAATATCTCCCCAGTAGTGTCCCAGATGGAATTGTGGCTCCGCACCTGGATGTCCCTACCCCTAAATTTAATTGGCAGAATCAATATACTGAAGATGATTTTCCTCCCCAAATTACTATATATTTTGCGTGCCTCTCCGGTCTTCCTTCCTAAACGTTTATTTAATCAAATTGACACCTTGATGTTCCGTTTTATTTGGAATTGTGCACATCCGCGGATGGCCAGATCATCTCTCCAAGCTTCGGCTGCGAGGGGTGGTCTGGCCTGCCCGGATTTTTATAATTATTTCTTGGCCACTCAGTTAGCCTATATACACAACTGGTTTCAGTTGGAATCCCATGCTCCTTCTACTGCCCTCCTGGGGGCCATGGTGGGGGGCCCGTTCGGGCTTAAGGATGTGGTGTTTTGACGGAAAACAATCTCCTGCAGTAGACTTTCCCCTATGGATGTGGGGTTCCTGACGTGGATTGTGGTGGGGAAGAAGTTGTCGGGTGCTGATGCATCCCTCCCAAAAAATGCCCCATTATGGCACAATGCCAACTTTGGGGAGCTGTACCAGCATCCTGATACATCGTGGTGGATAACCAAGGGTATTGTATATGTGAAACAAGTGTATGAGGGGGGTAGTTTTATCTCCTTTGATATGTTAAAGGAACCGACAAATATAAACAATAAGTTTTTCTTTAAATATCTCTTACTGAGACGTGCAGTTCAAACACAATTTGGTGGACAGAGAGTGGAGCTAGGGGTGACCCCTTTGGAGAGAGTTATGGCTGACCCGTATGTGGATAAGCTGGTGACTACGTTGTATGGTGTCCTGCAGGCAGCTGGCCCCCATCCGTTTGCAGCCTCGTGCGTGAGATGGCAGAAATATATCCCTGATCTTGCGGATGAGAGTTGGGAGGAGGTCACTGATTCATGCATGCAGGACATCATCAGCACGGCAGACAAACTCACACACTTTAAATTTATTCATCAACTGCACTATACTCCTGACAAATTGAACAAAATGAGAGCCGGAGAGTCCATTTCCTGCCCCAGGTGTGGTGAGGTCTCTGCAAATGTAATACATATGTTCTGGTCATGCCCAGGCTTAATACAGTTCTGGTCTGAACTATTTGGCATGCTCACTACGAACTTTGACCTCGCAGCCCCCAGGACCCCAGAGGTAGCACTCCTGGGAGTGATGGATGAATATGTACCCAGGGTGCATAAACGTATTATGTTTCGGCTGATCTTTTTCTATACAAAGAAGACGTTGTTACTGCACTGGAGGACACAGAGCTCCCCCACCCTTGCTTATCTATGTCGGCTGATCAATCAAGCACTACCGATCTACAAAGTTATTTACAAGGGTCGGGGATGTGGAAAAAAATTCGCCAAAATTTGGCAAGCATGGCTAGATAGCTCAGTTACAGGGTCAGCAGATCTGACGCCCTCACAGGTATCCTCTTAGATGTTGGTCCACAACTCCTCCTTAGGTATGCAGAGGACAAACTAGAATGCATGGTTGTATGGATGGACGGATGAATGAGGTATGAATGCTATATATATACCGAATATAGTTCTCGGAACTAGAGCTGAGTAGAATGGGAAGGAGAGCCTACTTTGGTTTGTTTGTATTTTACCTATTTTAAGAGTGAGTACATACGATGTGTCAGGTCTGGCCGATGTGATACCCATCTTAATAACAGACCTTAAGGGCTCTGCGTGGCCTACTATTATGCCATAAATGTTAATGGCACTTGTATACACAGTTTTATGCAAATGTTTTGTGTAAGTATTGAAAAATGCAAAATAAACACCTTTTAAAAAAAAAAAGATTTATACTTGGATATCATTAGTGATGAGTTTGATTTCTCATTTTGTATTTTTTTATTAATAATTTAATTCTCATTTGATCATCATGTCTGATCTCTATTTTAAATTTAATGTTTTTGTGGGATAATGTATTCCTTTTATATACAATTGTATGCCTTTTCGTTTAAACATTTTTTTGCTTATTAATTTTTTTATATATTTTGTTCAATGTTTTATGGTACTGTGAATAACAGCAGCAATGTATGAGGTGGGTAGTGCTGATTGGCATTCTCAATTCCTTGGATATCTTTTTATATCCCTTTCCTGTTTTATACAGTTCAACTACCTTTTCCCACAGATCCTTTGAAAATTATTTTGCTTTCCCCATGACTCAGAATCCAGAAATGTCAGTGCAGCACTGGATGAAAGATGCAAGGGTCTGTCAGGAGTCCAGAAACTCATTGACCTTTTATACACACACACTAATTACAAGCAAACAGATGACAGGTGAGGATGGTTACCTTTAATAGCCATTCAACCCCTTTGTGTTAACTTGCATGCATGTTATCAGGCCAAAATCACCAAGGTATGTAAACTTTTGATCAGGGTCATTTGGGTAGTTTCTGTAGTCATTATGATTTAAAAAGAGTAAACACAGTTGATTGATAATAAATGGCTTCAGCCAAACACTAGCCACAAGTGAAAAACGTTTTTGTGTTATCATTCACATTCTCTGAAAAATGTCCAAGAAATCATAAATTCTGCCAGGGTATGTAAACTTATGAGCACAACTGTATGTATATGAATGTTGCTTTTGATAAGAAACCCTATAAAAGGGGTGATCTAATAGATAACAGATCAGAGCATACTCTGATGGCCATGTAAAATGTGTGCTCTTAACGGTGACAAATAAAATATGAATACGGAACTCTCACTGCCGGGGGACCCCAGAAAAGGATGATCGGGGCCGCTTAGTGCAAAACCCTTACACAGAGCCAGTAAGTATGGCATGTTTGTTATTAAAAAAAACAGAACCTTTACAATCACTTTAACCATTTAAGGACCCAAAGGATTTCCCCCTTAATGACCAGGCCATTTTTTGCAATACGGCACTGTGTCGCTTTAACTGACAATTGCGAGATTGTGCAACGTTGTACCCAAACAAAATGTATGTCCTTTTTTCCCACAAATAGAGCTTTCTTTTGGTGGTATTTGTTCACCTCTGCAGTTTTTATTTTTTTGCACTATAAACAAAAAAACGATCGACCGTTTTGAAAAAAAAATATTTTTTACATTTTGCTACAATAAATATCCAAAAAAGAAAATGTAAAAAAAAAATTCTTCATCAGTTTAGGCCAATATGTATTCTTCTTCATACATATGGTAAAAACGAATCGCAATAAGCATATATTGATCGGCTTGCGCAAAAGTTGTAGCGTCTACAAAATAGGGGATAGATTTATGGCATTTTTATTATTATTATTATTTTTTTTTTTTTTACTAGTAATGGCAGTGATCTGTGATTTCTGGCGGGACTGCGACATTGCGGCGGACAGTTCAGACACTTTTGACACTTTTCTGGGACCAGTGACATTTATACAGCGATTAGTGCTATAAAAATACACTTTTTACTGTATAAATGACACTGGCAGGGAAGGGGTTAACACTAGTGGTGGTCAAGGTGTTAAATGTGTTCCCTGGGAAGTGGTTTCTAACTGTGGGGGGACTGTACTGACTGGAGGAGGAGAGAGATCACTGATCCTAATCACTAGGAACAGACAATCTCACTCTACTCCCTTGACAGATCTGGGATCTGCTTTGTCTACACTGGCAGATACCCGTTCTGCTTCTCTCTGGAGCGATTGCGGGTGGCCAGCGGAAGTAGAGTCTGCCCACCTCACGCCCACAAAACCTGTTCCCGCAACCAACGTACAATGCATGTGATTTGCGGGAACAAGTTGGCCTGGTCAGCAAGTGGTTAAAGTGGCACTGTGATAGGGTGGGGGGCAATCTGGCACTAACTGACACTGACAGGCTAACAGGTGGCGACATACCAGGGATGTTATCCAGCCTGCCTGTGCAGCTCACCCACAATAAAACGACTGTGGGCGGGTGGCAAGTAGTTAAAAATTGTGCACGGTAAACGTAGGATAGTTTAAACTACATAGACAATCCAGTTTCTGTGTCCAGCCAACTATCCAAGACCTCCTAACTTTTATGCCTGGTACACACGATGAGATCATCGGACGAATGATAGTCCAGTTTTTTGTGGTTTTTGTTTTTTGGGGGGTTTTTTGCATGCTAATCTCCTATCAAAAATGAAGAGTTTACTAAAAGTGACGTGATGTGTTGTAGTGTGTTAGTATTGTATTTTTGGACGACAACTGTACTGATTAAATGAAAATCGTATGATCTGGTATCATATGAGAAAAATTTTGTGCTTGTCCCATTGGATAATATCAGATGAACTGTTGTGATTGGCTCTCGAAAGCTGTGTACTAATGATCTGATTTTAATACGATCGCTTTGAAAGTGTTATTTTTTGTACGATTTTCTGATCGTGTGTACGGGCTATTAAGCTTGGCTTGACCAAGTTTAAAGTGATTGTTAAGCCACTTGTATAAAAAGTTCCCATCCCCTCTGTATTATAACAAGAAGTTGCCCTGTGTCTGTGTTATAACATATATATACTTCTCTGTATAGATAACACACCTTCTTACTAGGATCAGTCTGTCGTTTTTCAGCTTTTCGCTCTCAGCTCAGAATTCCTGAGGGTGTGGCTGAGCACTGCCGCTGACGTCAGCTGGAGAGACAGAGCCATACTGTGTTATCTATATAGATAAGAATATTTCTGATATAACACTGACACAGGGAATGTATTCTTCTAATACAGAGGAAATAGGAGCTTTTAGAGTTCATTATGAGAGCAGAGAGGAGAAGCTATGAGAGGAAGAGGGAGGAGGGGGGAGTTGAAGACAGGCACACAGGAGATAGGAGAGCTGGGAGTAACATAGCCTGCATGGACCACGGGGCTCTCAAGATAAGCGATATACAGGGGGGGTCAGTACACAGAGAGGAAGTAATGACCTGGCATTATCACACAGGTATTCTAGGGGATACAGGAGGATAATTTAAATGCAAAAGCACCATGCTGCTTATTGCACATTAAAGAGACAGGAGCAGCATTTTTTTTGGTTAACAAACACTTTAAGAATAATTTTTGTAGTGAGAGGGTTGAGCAGATGATAGAAGGGCAGCCAATCAACAAGAGTTTCACTGGTTTGCCCTTAGAAGCCATCACAGCCATGCCTACTAATGGCATGGCTGTGATTGGCCAGTGCATCATGTGACCCAGAATCTTCAGTGATGCTGCGATGGAGAGAGAAGGGCAGCACGGTGGTGCTCAGCAGTAGATCCGCTATGGCTAGGTTAATGATGAAATAATTGGTGACCGCTTGCAGCTGCCTGTTGCATGCCACAGACAAGATCACCAGGATGTTCCCAACAATGGCAAAGAGGATGAAAACTGCCAGGACAATACCCACACTCAGAGCCTGCAGGTCCAAAGCTTCTGCCAAGGAGGTGCCATTATGGGTCCCATTCTCACCTGGTACGTAGGCACTTGATTGATTTCACAGGCTCTCATTACTGGGCTCTGACCAAGTCATGTTAATCCAAGTTAATGATTTCCTAGAAGAGTCAAGTAATTCCAAGGTGATTCATTAAGGGGTTACTCTGAGATGTTTGCATGAGATTGTTATATTTATGTCCATGGCTTTATTACTTGTGCCTGCCTGGGGTGTAAATACCAATTTACTGAGGAACTACAAGAGTCAGCATGCCTTGTTTGTTCTATACTAAAATAATATCTTATCCAGCATAGACACCAGGGGATACAGTAAGTGGTCTGTAGAACTACAACAGCCAGCATGCATTGTTTCCTATATAATGACATAGGCTCCTACTCCACATCCACCCCCACCCCTTCCCATTTTTATTTTTTTTATTTGATTCTAAGTTATTTTCCCTATCCCCATTTTTTGTAGGGCACTTGTCCTACTCTTACCCCCCTTTTACTTCCTTTTGCAGCCCTCTAGCATTTGCCAGGAATTTTTTTACAGCCATTTTTGTGCCGAAAAGTTAGAGCCCCCATTGACTTCAATGGGGTTCAGGGTCCGGGGTCAAGTTCGGTACCGAACCCAAACTTTTTTGCGAAGTTCGGCCGGACCCGCCGAACCTGAACATCCAGGTGTCCGATTAACTCTACTGGTGTATCATCTTATAACGATTGAGATCGAGTATGTAAACCACACTTTAAGTGCCCCAACACCACCGCTCCACTACAGCCAGCCTGATTTGGGTTGCAACAGTTGTCATTTAATGGCTGTAGACTATAGGAAGAGATCAGAAAATGTACCTTGTCTGAAGGATACATTCAATTCCAAAAGGAATCCCTATACTATGGGCTAAAAATCAATTAATTGCTGTGGACTTGACTTATTGGAAATGAACCCAGTGCTTTGATTGGGCTTCAGATGTGCAAATGTGTGACTATCAGGGCTGAATACCAAATGGACCATCTGCACACTGCTACACCTTTCCCAGCAAACTATGCAATGTAAAACAGGGATATTTAGTTCACATATATTGCAATACATGTTTAAGCTGACCAACTCTGTCAAAGTAATCCCTCTTCTGGCCAGTCCTACACTGCCTTGCCACTTCAAATGCTACGGTGGACACCATGCCAACTTCGGGCATAAAGACACAAGATTGGGGAGAGCGACTAGGTTCAGATCTGGTCACTGACCTGTATATAACAGAAAAAAGATATACCTGTGCTCAGATCCCAATAGCTTCTACATGTTATGAATTACCAGGTGCTATTGAGACTGCCTTTAATCGTGTCATGTGTATAGATTATGTGGTGACAGCATTATCTCAGCAGCCAACAGGCTACAATAGAAAATCTGCAATTCTAGCAGGGACCAAAGTTCAGCAAGCAGAAAGCATATTCTTGGAAAGTTTAATCGTAGGATAACTATCAAAGTATCATGTTTTGAGTGCTCTGTTAAGCATTAAAGTGAAACTGCAACCAAAAATAACAAAATAAAAATGAATAACCCACTTAACACAAATAGCCGTTTATAAACGGCGGCAGGTTTAAGTGGAAGTATTGGGGCATAGCCTGCAGCTACAGGCTATCCCCCGGTACCGTTTTTTCTTTAGAGCAGACGGTCGGCTATCCGGTGTTGATGGCCGATCCAGTTCAGGAGCCGCTCGCCCGTTATCCCAGGCAGCGGGAGGGGACATCCTTCCACCGCTCTTCTCCAGCCTCCCGTCCTGCTGGGAGACCAAAGCTCCGATCCGACATGTCCGCCGGCTGTGTGGACTCCAATCCAGACTTCGTATATATATGGAAGCGACGTCCCTTCTGGTTTACCAATGGCGCCGGTTTTAAAAAAATGACAGTATTCAGAATTGCCATTTTTGGCTATATCAATACTGTGAAGTGCGAAGGAGGGATGGGGGTCTTTTAGACCCCCACCCATCCCTCCATAAAGAGTACCTGTCACCACATATTACTGTCACAAGGGATGTTTACACTCCTTGTGACAGCAATAAAAGTGATCAGAATTTTTTTTAAAGAAACAGTGTTAACCAATACAATACAGGACGTTTATACCCCCTTCCTGCCCAGACCAATTTTCAGCTTTCAGTGCTCTCACACTTTGAATGACAATTTCTCTCTCATGCTACACTTTACCCAAACAAAATTTTTATCATTTTTTTCACACAAATAGAGCTTTCTTTTGGTGGTATTTAATATCCTCTGGGTTTTTTATTTTTTTGCGACATAAGTGAAAAAAATGCAAATATTTTGAAAACAAAAACATACTTTTTTCGTTTCTATGATAAAATTATGCAAATAAGTAATTTTTGTTCATAAATTTGGGCCAAAACCTATACTGCTACCTATCTTTGGTAAAAATAACCCAAATAAGTGTATATTATTTGGTCTCTGTGAAAGTTATAGAGTCTACAAGCTATGGTGCCAATCATTGAAAATTGATTACACCTGACATACTGATGGCCTATCTCATTTCTTGAGGCCCTGAAATGTCAGGAAAGTACAAATGACCCCTTTTTGAAAAGTAGACATTCCAAGGTATTTAGTATGAGGCATGGCGAGTTTTTTGAAGTTGTACTTTTCCCACAATTCTTGGGAAAATTAAGAAATTATTATTTTTTATTTTTTGCACAAAACAGCATATACATACTTCCAATTAAACCCCAAAATACATTCTACTACTCACCCCGAGTATGGCGATGCCACATGTCTGAGACTTTTTCACAGCCTGGCGACATAGAGAGGTCCAACATGCAGGGAGCACCGTCATGCATTCTAGGAGCAGAAATTTCACATCTAATTTCCTAATGACTTATTACACTTCTGAAGGCCCTGCAGCACCAGGACAATAGAATTACCCACAAAATGACCCCATTTTGGAAAGCAAACATCCCAACGTATAATCTATGAGGCATTATGAGTCTTTTGTACGGTTCATTTTTTCCACAAGTCTTCGGAAAACGTGGAAAGAAAATGAAAATGTATTTTTTTTTCAAAAAGTGGTCAATTTATATGATATTTCGAACAAATAGCATGTATATAGCAACAATAACCCCCCAAAATATATTCTGCTACTCGTCCCGAGTATGGTGATACCACATGTGTGAGACTTTTTCACACCCTGGCCACATAGAGAGGTCCAACATGCAGGGAGCACCGTCAGGCATTCTTGGAGCAGAAATTTCACAGCTAATTTCCTAACGACCTATTACACTTTTGAAGGCCCTGGAGCGCCAGGACAATGGAATTACCCACAAAATGACCCAAGTTTGGAAAGCAAACACCCCAACGTATATTCTATGGGCATTTGTGAGTCTTTTGAATGGTTCATTTTTTTCCCACAAGTCTTCGAAAAACGTGGAAAGAAAATGAAACCGCTTTTATTTTTACACAAAGCGGTCAATTTATAAGATATTTCTAACATATAGGATAATCCCTCCATTGGCTTCCCCTCAACCAATGTATTATTTTAAAGATACTAACAATAACTTATAAAGAAATTCACAACCTGGCCCCCAGCAACATCGCTAACCTGGTTTCAAAATACCAACCAAATCGATCTCTTCGCTCCTCCCAAGACCTCCTGCTCTCTAGCTCCCTTGTAACATCATCCCATGCTCCCCTCTAGGACTTCTCCAGAGCCTCTCCCATCATCTGGAATGCTCTAACCCAATCTGTCCGACTGTCTCCTACTTTGTCTACCTTCAGACGATACCTGAAAACTCATCTCTTCAGAGAAGCCTATTTGGCTCTCACCTAACAACTGTACATTTATCTTCTCCATTAGCACATCCCCCACAGTTATCACCTCTTGTATCACTTGACCTTCCCTCTTAGATTGTAAGCTCTAACGAGCAGGGCCCTCTGATAGCTACTGTATTTAAGTGTATTATATTTGTATTGTCTACCCTCACGTTGTAAAGTGCTGCGTAAACTGTTGGCGCTATATAAATCATGTATAATAATAATAATAGCATGTGCATAGCAAAAATTAACCCCCAAAATATTTTCTGCTTTGTCCCAAGTATGGCGATACCATATGTGTGAGACTTTTTCACACCCTGGCCACATACAGAGGCTGAACATGCAGGGAGCACCGTCAGGCGTTCTAGGAGCATAAATTACACATAAAATTTAATTCATACCTATCACACTTTTGAAGGCCCTGGAGCACCAGGACAGTGGAATTACCCCCAAAATGACCCCATTTTAGGTCCTGGCAAAAATCCTGGCAACAAGACTGAATACGGTTATTACAGAGCTAGTCCACCCTGATCAGACTGGGTTCATGCCTGGGAGGGGCACAGACATCAATATTAGGAGACTCTTTACACACATAGATAGGGCAGATATCGACAGCCCGGGGTTGGTGGCCTCTCTGGACGCGGAGAAGGCCTTTGACTCCGTAGAGTGGAGATACCTGTGGACAGTTCTGTCCAGATTTGGGTTTGGTCCCAGATTTATGTCTTGGGTAAAGATGCTATACAAACAACCCCAGGCGAGGGTACGCACTAACGGAACTCTATCAGAGGCCTTCCCCTCCAGCGGGCTACGAGACAGGGTTGCCCCCTGTCTCCGGGGCTTTTTGCCTTGGCCCTGGAACCCCTGGCCATTCGGCTCAGGGCGCACAACGGGGTGAAGGGACTGAAGGTGCCCACACTGGAGGAGAAACTGTCTCTCTATGCGGACGACACCCTCCTGTATCTGGCGGATGCGGAGGACTCTCTTAAAACAGCACTGGCCTTATTTAAACAGTTTTGCTTTTATTCAGGCGTCTGTATAAACTGGGAAAAGTCGGTCCTGTTCCCCCTTCATCCTTCTAACCCCCAACTGGACACGGGTACCCCCCTTAAGTGGGTGACTGAGTTCACTTATTTGGGAGTTAGAATTACGACCACCACAGTGGCCTATTTGGAGCGGAACATATACCCTCTTCTGTCCCAACTTAGCGTTAAATGTGCGACGTGGCGCTTGCTTCCGTTGTCTCCGATAGGAAGGGTAAATTTGCTCAAAATGCTTTATTTGCCCAAGTTTTTATACTTTTTCCGCAGTACTCCCACCCCGATTCCGAGGGCCTTCTTTCGGAAACTGGAGAGTATTGTAATTTCCTTCATATGGGCGGGGGGGGGGGGCCCCCGAGAGTCTCGCGGCGCATTCTGTATCTTCCTTTTTCAGGTGGTGGCTTGGCATTGCCAAACTTCCAGCTATTCTACTGGGCAGCGGTCCTAGTAATGGTACGCTGGTGGTTCTCCCAGGCTCCCAAAAACACAGCGGTGACGCTGGAGGCGGCTGTGGTGGGGTTGTATGCTGCCCTGAGTAACTTGGTCTTTAGAGGCCTGTGAGCTCATTTTCCTGACTAATTTAATGAAAACCACCATGAGGGTATGGCGGGAGGCAAGGGCCATCTATCGAAAACCCCTTCAGGTATCGCCCACACATGCCACTGTGGGGGAGCCTCATCTACAGGCGATCCCGGATCCCTCGGCGTGGGCCTCCAGGGGAATAGTAACGCTACGGCAAGGTTATGCTAGACGGAAAGCTTATCCTGTTTAAGGACCTTAGAACTAAATTTGCCCTTCCAAACTCCTTTATTTTTCGCTACTGGCAGCTGCGGCATGCCCTGGGGGCTCAGTTCCCCCAGGGGGTGACGTTAGAATCTGCCTCAATTGAGCGCCTCCTTATTTCGGAAGTGATGGGGAAACCTCTTTCTACTCTCTATCTATCTTACGGTGGCGTATGACACTAAGACAGCGGACTCCTTGGCCAGATGGAGGGAAGATATTACAGGTTTGGGGGAGGAGGAGTGGTCTGACTGTGTATAGACTTATATCCCCACCATGATAGCAGCTAAAGATCGCTTCATACAACTAAAATTTCTCCACAGAGCATACTACACCCCCCAGAGACTATCCCGTATATACCCGGACAGGGAGAATGTCTGCCCTAGATGCAGATCTGTTCAGGGTTCGTTCTGGCATATGGTTTGGGCCTGCCCCAAACTGGGGTCATTCTGGTAGGGGGTGGCGAAGGAACTAAGCGAGGTATGTGATACACAGATACCAGTGGATCCCATGGTTCTCCTACTTAGTTATTTGGAGGAGGTGGAGGGTGATGGATAATCTAAGTTATGCATTACTTTTTCTCTTTTTTATGCAAGAAGGAAGATATTACTAAAATGGAAATCGGCGCAGGCCCCCACCTGTGAAGCCTGGAGGAAGACAGTCACATCGGTTTTACCGCTATATAAGCTCACGTATGAAAGCAGGCAGTGCCCTAAAAAGTATGATAAAATATGGTCTAGAATGGTCTAGCAACTGAGACTACTGTTAGATGTAGGATATGTAGGATTTGAATCGTCAGGCGGCTTGTCCTCTCGCCCTCCTCCATCCACCCCTTCCCTTATCCCTGCATCCCTCCCCCTGGGTGCCTGGCCTTGTCGCCTGAGTGACACAATGGATGACCGTAGTGAAACAAAGTCACTCTGCTAGTTTAGTATGCGTAATACTGTATATTGACATCTATTGCACTAATGTATAATTATCTGTGATTATTTAACCCAGATATGTACCAATTGTTTACCTGGATTGAGATACTGTGTAATGCTGAATTGTTGTTAAATTCTTCTGTTAAAAAAAAAAATGACCCCATTTTGGAAAGCAAACACCCAAGGTAAATTCTGTGAGGTATGGGCTGCAGATAGGTACTCCGGTATGCTGATGGGCTGCAGATAGGTACTCGGGTACTCTGACGGACTGGTAAAAGGTACTTGGGTACTCTGATGAGCTTGCAGATAGGTACTCGGTTACTCAGATGGGTTGGTGACAGGTACTTGGGTAATCTGAAGGGCAGGTGACAGGTACTCGGGTACTTGGATGGACTTGTGGCATGTACTTGGTTACTCTGATGGGCTGGTGACAGGTACTTGGGTACTCTGATGGGTTGGTGACAGGTACTCGGGTACTCAAATGGGATGGTGGCAGGTACTCAGATGGGATGGTGACAGGTACTCGGGTACTCAGATGGGTTGGTGACAGGTACTTAGGTACTTTGATGGGCCGGGGACAAGTACTCGGGTACTTTGATGAGCTGTGACAGGTACTTTGATGGACAAGTGACAGGTACTTGGGTACTTTGATGGACAGATGACAGGTACTCTGATGGGCTGTGACAGATACTTTGATGGGGTGGTGACAGGTCCTCTTTATTATGGGGGGGGGGATCAGTGTGCTTGGTGTGTACACTAGGCGGTAACAAGCTGTTAATGCAATCTCCCTCTCACACACGATCGGTGTGTGAGAGGGAGAACCCGTTAACAGCTCGTTACCGCGGTTTGTTTACATCATGTGACCGGCTGTGATTGGACACAGCTGGTCACATGGTAAAGAGCCAATTCCATTGGCTCTTTACCCTGTTCGGAGCTGGGCTTTGCCCAAGGAACAAGCCTCAGCCCTGATCACCGCGCTGTGTGCCCCTGGGGGCGTGCACAAGCAGCGTGCACGGAGAGCACAGTAGTGACCTGCAGTGATTGGACACAGCCAGTCACATGGTAAAGAGCCAAATCTATTGGCTCTTTACCCCGATCGGGGGGTGACACGATCCCTGGGGACACGATCGATCCGTGATCGCCGCCCCCCCGCCGCTAGTGCCTAGCTAGCACAGGGGTCCCTAGCACAGTGGGGGGCTAGCCCCATTTCTCGGTTATC
>BLSH010077902.1:690282-701388 GCA_018402905.1 Glandirana rugosa | reverse complement strand
TCTCATCAGTGCCAGCACATCAGTGCAGTCTATCAGTGCCATCTCATCATTGCCAGCACATCAGTGCCACCTCATCAGTGCAGTCTATCAGTGCCAGCACATCAGTGCCACCTCCTCAGTGCCAGCACATAAGTGCAGTCTATTAGTGCCACCTAATGAGTACCCATGTGTGAAAAATGTGAGATTGTGAGATCAGAAACTCACCTCCTCATTGTGGCCATTACACTCTCCATTCATTTTTAAGGCAACCCCGCCCCTCCTGTGGACTACATCTCCCATAATTCTTTGCAGTACAGAAGGGAGGGGGAGGGAGGAACACTGTGCTCTGTTTCCCTCCCCTAACCTCTGTACTGCGGAGAGAGTGAAGGGAGGAGGGGGCTGACATAGGAGAGGGGAGGGATGCTGAACAGCAGGCAGCTTCCCGGAGGGCGGTGGCTGTGAGATGAGAAGAGCCGCTCTATTCAGCTAATGAAATTCAGAGGAGGAGCGGCTTCAGCCTGTGTGCTGCTTGTAGCATCGCCGCTCCTCCTCCTCTGAGTTTCATTCACAGGACAGAGCGGCTCTTCTCATCTCACAGCCACCGCCCTCCGGGAAGCTGCTCGGCAGGGATCAGCACTGCGAACATGGAGAGGAGAAAACTCTTACAGTTTGGCGCCCCGCAACCCGCGGCGCCTGGGTGCAGTGCACCCCAGGCACCCGCCCAGGATCGGCCCTGTCCACCCCCCTTCCCATGTTGAGGGCATGCGGCCTGGTACGGTCCAGGAGGGGAGGCATTCACTCGTACCCACCCCGTTTCCTGGCCCACCAGGCTGCGTGCTCGGATAAGGGTTTGGTATGGATTTTGGGGGGGACCCCACGCCGTTTTTTTCGCAAAATTTTTTGCGGAGGTTCCCCTTCAAGACCCTCTGCATACAAGTCGTGCTGCAAGTCTGATCATTATGATCCGACTTCTGGTGCGACTTCTATTCAAATCAATAGGCTCCCATAGGGAACCATTGATTTTTAATAGAGGCAGAGAAGCGTCGCTAAAAGCTACGCGCACTGACGTCAGTGCAAAACGCTGATAAAATTGCATTTTTAACGGGGCTTTTTTCCTGGCGTCGGTATTGATGTTACAGCTCGTTTTTCAATACGCCCGTGTGTATGGGGCCTAACTCTCAATAGCCATAGTCTGCACCCCCCTTATCTGAGTCTGAAAGACTGTAAACTGGCCCTCTTGTTAGAAAGTTTGGAAACCCCTGATTTAAACCATAATAATAAAAGTTGACCAGTGTAAGCACCCCAGCAGTGTTAGTTTGTTCCAACCCTTGTAACTTTTGTTGGACTGTTTGATATGCACGTTGATGTAGAGAAAATCTAAAAAAGGCATATGATATAAAAAACGGGATCACACCGTATTGTCATCCTATAACCTTATGAAGTTAAAGTGTTACTAACCCAGGATCCTGCATTCACTATATCTGGTCTCCCACAATACACAGAACATGGAAATGCAATATTTTTAGTAAATATATACCGCTAAATACCCTTTCTCATCAGCAGTATATAGCAGTCTTGTGACTTCTATCAGGGTCTAGTTAAAGCTTGTAGGAGGAGTTTTCATTCTCCCCCGATTGTCCTATGTGGCTGCAGGACCCTGACCCTCTGCCTGGACAGTGCTGATTGGTCCTGTGCTGATCACATGCACTCTAAAGGAAAAAAAAATGCTCTAGCAATACACACCAAACTGAGCATGTGCAGCTTCCCCCAAGGCTCTGTTCTATCAGAAGATGGTTTGGGGACTGTAGAAGGGGAGGAACAGAGAAGACCGGATCAGACAGCCTTTTTACACAATGCAGAGGATTAACCCCTTAGGTTCCACAGTGAGTATAACAAGCATGCTTTACTGCATATACAGACTGATCCTATTGTTGTGGGTTTAGTAACACTGCTTTAGGGATACAAGTAGCATTGAAAAGGTTATTAACCTTAAGCCCGGGTTCATACTTGTGCGATCTCAGAGATCGCATGTGATGCACACCCGCACCGCAGGTGCCAATCACATGCGATCTCTGAGCAATGCGAGTTCAGCCATACAATTGTATGGCTGAACTCGCATTAGATTCACACAAAGAAAGGTGCAGGGACCTTTTTTCCCGTAGTGGAATCGCATCGCATGGGTGTTCTCACCCATGCTATCTGATTCATGTGCGAGTTCACAGTTCACACTGCGATCTGTGAACAAAAGTGGGGGTGTCATTAATTTTGTAATGACTCCTGCAGTGGTTCACAGAGGCCAGTATGAACTGCCTGCGGGAAGAATACGATGCGGGAACCGGCTCTGTAATCGCGCAGATTCCCACATCGCACAAGTGTGAACCAGGGCTGAAGTGATACTAAAGTCTTGTTTTTTTTTTTTGTTAAAAATAACCAACATGCTATACTTACCTGCTCTGTGCAGTGGTTTTGCACAGAGCAGCCCCGATCCTCCTCTTCTCGGGTCCCCTGATGGCGCTCCTGGCCCCTCCCTCCTGCTGATTGCCCACACAGCAAGCAGCTTGCTATGAGGGCACCTGAGCCGAGCCACGGCTCCCTGTGTCCATTCAGACACGGAGCCTCAGCCTGGTCCCCTCTCTCTCCTCATTGGCTCACTGACTTTGATTGACAGCAGCGGGAGCCAATGGTGCCACGCTACTCTCTCAGCCAATGAGGAGGGAGAATTCCCGGGCAGCCGAGTCTCTCGTGCAACATCACTGGATCGGAGGGAGCGCAGGTAAGTATTAGGGGGCTGCTTCACACAGAAGGCTTTTTTATCTTAATGCCTTTTGCCCCGTACACACGATCCGAAAATCAGACGACAGATCGTCCGTTTTTTTTTTTTTTTTGCATGCTAATCTCAGATCGAATCGGAAGAGTGTACTAAAGTCACGAATATTCTCGTACGACCGAATAAAAAATCGGAAGTGATGTCATGTGTTGTCGTGTATTTGTATTGTATTGTCAGACGACAACTGTACTGATTAAACGAAAATCGTACGGGCACCATGCGATCAAAATTTTCATGTATGTCCGATGGAATATTATCTGATGAACTGTCATGATCGGCTCTCGTAAGCTGTGTACTAACGATCCGATAATCGTACGATCGCATCGTATGCCGTATTTTTCATCTGATTTTCGGATCGTTTGTACGGGGCATTAGACTGCATTAAGATAGAAAGCCTTCTGCCTTTAAAACTCTTTTAACCCTTCTAAACTATAATGAATATAAAAAAATGAAATATAAAGGTTTGGCAGGAGTTGGGCTTTTACAACTTGCAGTTACCTGACTGCAACATTTTTCACAATAGTGCTCCTTTAAGTACGATTTCTATCCTCCGATTGTTGAATAGTTCATGGTAATTAGTTGCACAAGGTACTCAAAGGACACAGTTGGGAGCAGAGTTATTTTTGCTGCTTCACACCTACTCAGCTAAAGCTGTTCATGGTACTTCTAGAGTAATGAGAACAATATATGTTTTTTTTGCAGAAAATGTACCAGTTTTTTCTTACATTTTAATGAGTTTATGATATGAACATCCTAGATAGAATTGATAGTAAGCACCATTCAGCAGCTGTGTGGCATTGCTGTTGGCTGGATATTATTGAGCTGCGCAGTGTTTATTTCCCCCTTTATCTTTATGTGTTGCTGCATGTTTTTCAGGCTACATTCCTCACTTGGTGTCAGTGGAGCTGTCAGTCTCACACAACTCCAATGAGCATGCATACTTCTGCAGGCATGTACAAGGACACATCATCTTTTACAAATGTAGGCCTCTTGAACACAGATGTAATGATTTACTGATGTTTACACAGGATGTTGCTGGCAAAGGCTGGCAGAAAGATCCTCTTCTTGCTGTTTCAATTTAGGCATCTATACTGATCAGCCAATACTTTGACAGGTTCAGTGAATAACATTGATTATTTATTTTCAATGGTACCTGAAAGTTGATGAGATATATTTGCCAGCATGTAAACATTGTCCCTGAAGTTGATGTGTTGAAAGCAGAAGAAATGAGCGTAGCCACAGACCAGTCAGGGTGCCCAGGATTTTATTTATTTATTTTTTTATTTCAGGAACTTGTATAGCACCGCCAATTTACGCAGCACTTTCATATATATTGTACATTCACATCAGTCCCTACCATCAAGGAGCTTACAATCTAAGGTCCCTAACTCATATTTATACATACACATACTAGGGCCAATTTAGACAGGAGCCAATTAACCTACCAGCATGTCTTTGGAGTGTGGGAGGAAACTGGAGTACCCAGAGGAAACCCACGCAGGCACAGGGAGAACATGCAAACTCCAAGCAGGTAGTACTGTGGTTGAGATTCTAACCAATAACCCTTTGGCTGCCAGGTGAAAGTGCTAACCACTACACCACTGTGCTGCCCCATGACCACAACCAGATGTGCCTACAATGGGCACATGAGCTTCAGAACTGGACCACAGAGCAATGGAATAAGGTGGCCTGGTCTTATAAATCCATGTGGATGGCAGGGTGCAGTATGGTAAAAAGGTAAGCCGGCAGAGGCAGTACAATGCTTTGGGCAATGGAAACCTTGGGTCCTGCCATTAATGTGGATATTATGACAGACCACCTACCTAAAATCTGTTGCTGACCAAGTACACCACTTCATGGAAACGGTATTGGTGGCAATGAGTTCTTTCAGCAGATTCATGTGCCCTGCCAAACTGCAAAAAGGGGTCAAGAATGGTTCGATGAACACACTAACAAGTTCGAGGAGTTGACTTGCCCTCTAAATTTTCCAGATTTCAATCCAATTGAGCATCTGCAGGATGTAAAACAAAACCAAAGAAAATTCCCAGCTCATCTCACCAACCAGTCTGCTACCAACCAAATTATCCTATCTAACAGTTTGTGTTAAGAACAGGGGTTTAGTTAGCATACATTTGCAAATACTGCACATGCATAAGCTGCAGAGCCGCTCCAAGGCACCACATCTCTTGGATGTGCTGGAAAAGAAGTCAGATCCCTGGAAGCCCCACCTTGCAACTTACAGGACTAAAAGGATCTGTTACTGAGTGCTTGGTCCCGGAAACCACAGCATACCTTCAGAGGTCTAGTGGTGTCCAGGTCAGGGCTGTTTTGGCTGCTAAATGGGGGCCTACTCAGTATTAGGTGATTTTTTTCAAAGTATTGGCTGATCAGTGTATGTTCCCATCTCAATTTCTGTACGTAATTCTCATTATGGACTGTAGTGTATGTCAAGGCAAAATTAAAAAAAAAATCCCATGCAGTACATGCCTGCAATACATGCACATTTCTCCATGATTTCTCACTTCAATGACCCTGGAGGTATAGACAAATACCTATTGACATGATGCCCAGTTGTTTCTTAAATTACTGAATTTCTCCCACTGTCCTCTTCTCTACCTCATAGGGTCTATGTATTTTGTAGTACAAGATAGGAACTAGGAGAGCTAATTAGACTCCTCAACATAACACAGAAAATGTGCTCAGGGCACAATATATGTCTGCATTATTGACAATGTCGACAGGTAGTTTTTGCATTTTTGAGATATAACAAAATTTTTCCTATGTTTAAAAGACAAAAAAAGAGAAAATAAGAGAAGTCCATTGGGGCGTAAATGTTGGGATTTACATACACTAAGTATTTACATGGCTTCCCCAAGTTGAAACATTGAAGAATAAGCAGAGGCTAGAAATAGTGGAATGATTTATATAATGGCTTACAAGTAAATTTAGCTTTACATTGGCGGCAGTTTTATGCCTTGGAAATGAATTGCTTGTAGATTCAGAGTATGCTTTCTTTAATAAGCAGATCCTTAAGTGGATAACCCTTCCCGTGTTACTTTTAACACTATATATAGCACAGAAATCTATACCGCTCGTTCATTTCACACAGAGAAGAGAACAATATTTATTGTGCGCAGTCACTGAGGATGAAATGGGATTATACAGTGCCTTGGAAAAGTATTCACACCCCTTGAAATTTTCCCCATTATGTAATGTTACAGCCAAAAACTTAAATGTATTTTATTGGGATTTTATGTGATAGACCAAACACAAAAGTGGCACATAATGTGAAGTGGAAGGAAAATGATAAATGGTTTTCAAAATTTTCTACAAATATGTGAAAAGTGTGGTGTGCATTTGTATTCAGCCCCCCTGAGTCAATACTTTGTAGAACCACCTTTCTCTGCAATTACAGCTGCAAGTCTTTTGGGGATGTCTCTACCAGCTTTGCACATCTAGAGAGTGACATTTGTGCCCATTATTCTTTGCAAGATAGCTCAAGCTCTGTCAGATTGGATTTAGAGCATCTGTGAACAGCGGTTTTCAAGTCTTGCCACAGATTCTCGATTGGATTTAGGTCTGGACTTTGACTGGGCCATTCTAACACATGAATATGCTTTGATCTAAAGCATTCCATTGTAGCACTGGCTGTGTGTTTAGGGTCGTTGTCCTGCTGGAAGGTGAACCTCCACCCCAGTCAAGTCTTTTGCAGACTCTAACAGGTTTTCTTCTAAGATTACCCTGTATTTGGCTCCATCCATCTTCCCATCAACTCTGACCAGCTTCCCTGTCCCTGCTGAAGAACACCATCCCCACAACATGATGCTGCCACCGCCATATTTCACAGTGCGGATGGTGTGTTCAGGGTGATGTGCAGTGTTAGTTTTCTGCCACACATAGCGTTTTGCTTATAGGCCAAAAAGTTTGATTTTGGTCTCATCTGACGAGAGCACCTTCTTCCACATGTTTGTTGTATCCCCCACATGGCTTCTCCCAAACTGCAAAGGAGACTTCTTATGGCTTTCTTTCAACAGTAGCTTTATCCTTGCCACTCTTCCATAAAGGCTAAATTTGTGGAGTGCAAGACTAATAGTTGTCCTGTGGACAGATTCTCCCACCTGAGCTGTGGATCTCTGAAGTTGCTCCAGAGTTACCATGGGCCAGTTTGCTGCTTCTCTGATTAATGCCCTCCTTTCCCAGCTGGTCAGTTTAGGTGGATGGCCATGTCTTGGTAGGTTTGCAGTTGTTCCATACTCTTTTTCCATTTTCGGATGATGGGTTGAACAGTGCTCCGTGAGATGTTTATCCCTGACCTGACCATGATGCTGTTTGTTCACTAAGGTTTTCTAAGAAATCTCTGAGGGCTTCACAGAGCAGCTTCACAGAACTGTGATTAAATTACATACAGGTGGACTCTATTTACTAATTAGGTGACTTCTGAAGGCAATTGGTTCCACTAGATATTAATTAGGCGTATCAGAGTAAAGGAGGCTGAATACAAATGCACGCCACATTTGCACATATTTATTAGTAAAAAAAATTGAAAACCATTTATCATTTTCCTTCCACTTCACAATTATGTGCCACCTTTGTGTTGATCTATCACATAAAATCCCAATATAATACATTTACGTTTTTGGTTGTAACATGACAAAATGTGGAAAATTTCAAGGGGTATGAATACTTTTTCAAAGCACTGTAGTTATAAACTTACCTACACTAAGGGCCTATTCACACTACAATGCACATAAAAACGTGCCTATAGTCAGCTGTGCCTTTGTATGCACGTTTCCATTTTTCTTCATAGTTCTTGCAGTGCAGTGCGTTTGTATGCATTTACACGGGATTCTGTTCATTGTAGTGCGATATTATGCAAATTATGTCAAAAAATTGTTGCCGTAAACCACACAACTATTGAAAACGCAGAGAAAAATCACATTCTGGCGTGAAGATGACACCTAAAAAATGTTTCCATCAGGAGAAATTCAGGTAACGGCACACAGTGTGAATGGGCCCCAAGAGTACTGTATGTTTTACATTTTGCGCTTCACTGATTGGACCCCTCTCTGTTGCTGGCATCTGATGTTATAAGTTCTTTTCAAACTGAATGGCAATCTTCAGCTGTTGGGGGTTAGTGCCAAGCAGTGAAAATAAACCATGTGATCTCGAATTTGCTGCTCTAAATGAATCATGTGATTCACTTTCTGGTCAAAACAGGGCCAAATCAGGCAATGATGGACTTTTCATTTTTTTTTTTTTTTGAAGCAGCTCTCTGATTGATGTGAGAGTCAGCTAAATAAAGTGCCCCTTCTGTTCAGTTGGCGATATTCATTACAAATTAACTGTACAATTTCCATTCATTGTTCTGTAGATTTACCAACTACTTCATAGTGTGAAGTACTTATTATCCATTCAACATATATCAAATCAGGTAGGCCCTCCTGCTACAAAGACTTTGTGAAATCTATATGAGATGTACTCTAATATGTAAATCTAAATATCTCTAGAAAGATCTAGAAAAGTTGGAATTGGGAGCTATATTTACAGGATTTATTTGTAGCGCCACCTACTGGTATACTCTGGTATTTTGGACTGTTCATGCTGAAATAATTGCACTCCAATAACTTGTGGTCCCCAACATTTTTGGCACCAAAGACTGGTTTCAGAGCAGCAACATTTCCTAGGGATTGGGGGTATGGGGGCAGGATATTCATGACGTCTGTCCTCAGCCTCCCTTCACACCACAACCCCCCCCCCCTTCCCCCTTTGAAACAGTCTTCCCCTTCATATCTGTGTCCTCAGTTCCCCTTCACATCACAACCCCCTTTATATTACAGTTCCCCTTTACAGTACAGTCTCCTTTACATTAATGTAATGGGGTCTGCACTGTAAAGGGGGCACTGTGATATAAAAGGGGACTGCACTGGAAAGGAGCACTGTAATGATTATAGTGTCCCTTTACCATGCAATCCCCTTTATATCACAGTGCCCCTAGCAACCACCGCCTTCTCCATCACCGTGCCCCTTGCATTCATGCCAACCCCCCCCCTCTCTAACATCACACTGCCCCTTTCCAATCTCTGCCTCCATTGCACAGTTCTAAATTTAGCAGGATAGAGGCAGTGTCCTGTGTGTCCTTCCCCGGTCTCCTACCCCACTGACAATATCATCCTAGCAGCAGGGCAGGGGGCGGGAGGAGCTGTGGATCTGGACAGAGGGCAGGAGCTGCCCGACTTATGTTAAAAAGCGGGTGATTACCCACTTATGAATATGAAAAGACTCCCACTCTCTGTGCAGATCTGCAGCTGCTCCCGCCCGCTGCTCTGCTACTAGGATGACATTGGAGACCCAGAAGAGAACACACAAGCTGAGTGGCACAGCCACACCACAGGAGTTGAGCAGCGACCACGGTCTGTGATAGTCCTGTCCGGACTGCAGGGGCTGCTCACCTCCTGCTGTAGGGCCTGATCATCAAGAGGCCAGGGACCACTGGTTTAAGTGATATAAGTTACATTAGGAGAACTGCACTGGATTCACAAAAGTGTTGTGAAAGCAGGGACAAAGGTGTATGAATCTTTTTTTTAGAAAACCTATACTGAAAGAAACAGAAGCTGATCTCCTTCACAAATGTTGTTTGCATGGCTGTCCCAGGTTTCAGGAGTTTCAGCCACATTGTTCTAGAAATAGGATGAAGATTAGAAGTCAGGGTCAAGTGAGATCTCCTAATCAACATACTAGTTGTAGGTAAATGGCTCAAGGCACTGAAGACATCGGATTAGCATGATGGTCAAGGAATTAGTATCTTCAGAAGCAGAGGTCAATAGTGGCAATCATCATACTGCCTCAGGACATACACTATATTACCAAAAGTATTGAGACAACTGCCTTTACACGCACATGAACTTTAATGGCATCCCAGTCTTAGTCTGTAGGGTTCAATATTGAGTTGGCCCACGATTTGCTGCTATAACAGCTTCAACTTCTGGGAAGGCTGTCCACAAAGTTTAAGAGTGTGTCTATAGGAATGTTTGACCATTCTTCCAGAAGAGCATTTGTGAGGTCAGGCACTGATGTTGGACGAAAAAAAGGCCTGGCTTGCAGTCTCTGCTCTAATTCATCCCAAAGGTGTTCTTTCGGGTCAAGTTCCTCCACCCCAAACTAGCTCATCCATGTCTTTATGGACCTTGCTTTGTGCACTGGTCCAAATCATTTGGAGGAGGTGGGATTATGGTGTGGGGTTGTTTTTCAGGGGTTGGGCTTGGCCCCTTAGTTCCAGTGAAGGGAACTCTTAAGGCGTCAGCATACCAAGACATTTTGGACAATTTCATGCTCCCAACTTTGTGGGAACAGTTTGGGGATGGCCCTTTCCTGATCCAAAATTACTTAGTACCAGTGCACAAAGAAAGCCCATAAAGTCCTGACCTCAACCAGATAGAACACCTTTGGGATGAATTAGAGCGGAGACTGCGAGTCAGGCCTTCTCGTCCAACATCAGTGCCTGACCTCACAAACGCGCTTCTGGAAGAATGGTCAAACATTCCCATAGACACACTCCTAAACCTTGTGGAGAGCCTTCCCAGAAGAGTTGAAGCTGTTATAGAGGTAGGTGTCCCAATACTTACTCTTCCGTTCACTGACAGACGCAGCCTTCATATGACACGTGGGATTATGCTCATATCACTAGGAGTAGACTAGGCAAAAATAAAACAAAAGCATAGGTTGGCCCCTCCCAGGGGGCCGTCCTCACCTTAGCATATAATCCCCCTGCTTTGCATAGCACATCAGTTTTTATTTGCCTAGTACAAGGAGTAGACCTGGTTCCCTATGGGATCAGCGGTCTCCTGAAGGTTTTTTCTGAGGTCAGGACTTTATGGGCTTTCTTTGTGCACTGGTACTAAGTAATTTTGGATCAGGAAAGGGCCATCCCCAAACTGTTCCCACAAAGTTGGGAGCATGAAATTGTCCAAAATGTCTTGGTATGCTGACGCCTTAAGAGTTCCCTTCACTGGAACTAAGGGGCCGATATCCTTACAAACTGGTAAGAAGGTCTTCTCGTAAACACTCCAGTCCGTGACTACAACCTGCTTTTTTTCCGGACCGAACGTCAGAGACGAGATTAAGTAGGGTTTCCACAAGAAAGCCCAGTTCAAGGAGGTGGGGTTTGATCGAGTAGGTACAGAAATACCTGGAACGAAACACGTGACCAGGTTTAGTAAACCTCCTCCACCCTAATACCACACCCCAACAAAAAGTCCCCAACCCGAACCGGGGAATCAAGGTCACTTCCCTTGAGAATTCCG
>BLSH010077902.1:662821-680192 GCA_018402905.1 Glandirana rugosa | reverse complement strand
TTAGGGCCTCAAGACGAAATTTGTTTAAACACAATTTTGTTTTGCAGGTAGTGAAACTCACATTTCTTAAAACATATGCACTACTGACATCAAGAATTTATGGGCACAGATTGCACTTTATGAAGATTGTGGCACATTGCCAACAGATGGACACTTTGTTATAATTACATTTTGATTTAAGTACATTGTATGTAAATGGTTGCACATTGCTAAGTGATGGATTTACTGTTTTAACACAAATTTGTTTTAAAGTTATCACGGCCACGTTGTAACAGTTTTAAAAACATTTATATAGGATAAAAGACAGCGCAGTGGCCACACACATAAGGAAATACACTATATTACTAAGTGATGGACGTTTTGTTTTAACACAAATTTGTTTAAAGCAGAACTCCGGGATTTTCAAAAAATCCCCCATTAGTACATCTCCCTACACTAAACAGTTATTATATTTATGAAATTCCTTACCATTGAAGAGATATGTCCAATCTAATTATCAGGAAGTGCTCTCTCTCATTTAAATGTGAACAATCCCACTTTAACCTGAATTACACCCCTCATTCTGCAGCCAGGCCCACTAACCACTAACACACAGCATGCGTCTTCTCTCCCCTCCAGACACAGGAGATAAACCTATTGCCCTTCATTTTTTAATCATTACTGATCTGTGCACACATCCCATAATGATATATTATACACACTGTAATTGAGATCTTTCTAGCAGCGCTGGTTTTCTGTATGAGAACATCCCTAGCTGCACCACGGAAAGAGTCGGGAAGTTTTATATCAGCGTGTGACACAGGTAAATGTCAGCATGAGAAAAAACAAAAAAGTGCAGTGCTAGCTTACTAATCAATAACACGATAATGGTGGAGCCCTCTAATGTATGGAAATCTCAATGATCTTTAACAATTCCAGCATCTGTGAGATGTAAAATCACATATAATACACATCACACTGGAAATGAGACATAAATATGACTGCAAACTCTGCAGGGATGGTGGAACCCCCCCCCCCCTACAGATATTTGGCAGTGGACGGTGTTTACTGCTTATCAGTGCACCCTTATCAGTGCCCATAAGTGCAGTCCCATCAGTTTCCATCAGCGTAGCTGATCTGTGCCCATCAGTGCAGTCATACCAGTGCCCATAAGTGTGGTCATACCAGTGCCCACCAGTGCCGCTTATCAGTGCCCAGTGCTGCTTATCAGTGCCCACCAGTGCCCAGTGTTGCTTATCAGTGCCCAGTGCTGCTTATCAGTGCCGCCCAGTGCCGTTTATCAGTGCCCCCCAGTGCTCCTTATCAGTGACCACCAGTGCCGCTTATCAGTGCCGCTTATCATTGCCCATTGCCGCTTATCAGTGCCCATAAGTGCGGTAATACCGGTGCCCACCAGTGCCTCTTATCAGTGCCCAACGCCGCTTATCAGTGCCCATTGCTGCTTATTAGTGCCTATCAATCCGGTCATACCAGTGCCACTTATCAGTGCCCACCAGTGTCGCTTATCAGTGCCCAGTGCCGCTTATCATTGCCCATTGCCGCTTATCAGTGCCCACCAGTGCCCAGTGCTGCTTATCAGTGCCCCGGAGTGCGGCTTATCAGTGACCACCAGTGCTGCTTATCATTGCCGCTTATCAGTGCCCACCAGTGCCCAACGCCGCTTATCAGTGCCACTTATCAGTGACCATTGCTGCTCATCAATGCCCATCAGTGTGGTCATTCCAGTGCCGCTTATCAGTGCCCATCAGTGCGGTCATATCAGTGCCCACCAGTGCCGCTTATCAGTGCCCAGTACCGCTTATCAGTGCACAGTGTCACTTATCATTGCCCATTGCTGCTCATCAGTGCCCACCAGTACCCAGTGCTGCTTATCAGTGCCCACCAGTGCCGCTTATCAGTGCCCAGTGCCGCTGATCAGTGCTGCGCATCAGTGCCCACCAGTGCCTCTCAACAGTGTCACTTATCAGAGTGGAGGAGGTGGAGAGAAAGGGAGCAGTGTTTTTCACATAGCAGACATGCCAGGCATACCAGGAATTCCTGGCATGCCAGCTACACCGCTGTAACTTATGATCCCCATGATCCCCATCCCCGCATTGTAATAAACAGCACAGTGTTCCAGTGCAGGGATAGGAGGAGAGAAACATCTGTGTTTTCACATAGCAGATATGCCAGGCATACCAGGAATTCCTGACATAGCTGAGATCTCCGCTCTGCTCATGAGAGGGCGGGGGGTGGCTGTGCTGGCAAGGAGAAGGAGGGAGCAGAGGAGGAGAGGAAACCACCTCTATGGGTGGCACAGACCGGGGGCTGTGAGACCCCCTCCACCCACAACAGTGAGCAGGGCGGAAATACAAGTCTATGCTCTCTGTTAGAAAAACTACAAGTGGGCATGTCAGACCTCTGCCTGGCAGTACAGGAGGCTCTAGCAGTCGTGTAAACAAGAAATCACAGGGGAAACGTTTTTTCAGCAAGTTCAGCAGGATATTGCAGAGGAACTACAGAGCTCAGCGTTAGATGGATGGCATAGTTTGTGAAGGTAGGAGTTCAGCAACAAGGACATGGAAAAAAAGTTTTCCCCGGAGTTCTGCTTTAAAGTTATCACGGTCGCATTGTAACAGTTTTAAAAAAAAAAAGTTTATATAGGATAACAGACAGTGCAGTGGTCACACACATCACTAAAATCATTGAGGGCACCACGCCCAACTCACCACAGCAGCAGTCGATATCCTTAGTTTCACCATAGCGTGGGGAATTGTATATTGATTTGATAGTGTATTTCCTGTATGCAAATCCCAATATTTATTAAAAAGGGAACTACGCTAAAATACAAATAATTTGGTGAAAGATAAATGTCACCAAAGACTTAAAAAACACTTTACAAATTGTTTTAGATGTTGTCCACAGACTTTTGAAGTTCTGCAGTGGCGATGTGCAGACTCGGCTGTCTTTTATGGAGATGGGCTGCAGGGTGGCAATAGATTGTCGGCCTGGAAAAAAAAATCGTAGAAGGAATGTGAGTCTGACAATAGAAGGTTTCCAGCAGTGAGTTAGCTGGCTGTTTGTTATGCATGTCCATGCTTCAGCTGTGCGCTTATGGCTGAAGACAAAGAGAATCTAGGTCAGGGCTAAAGAAAGTGGGTGAGCCACTGATCTGTGTAACCACAAGCACGTGTAGATATCCCCCTGGCAGAGATCTAACAAAGCTGAAAATTTGTGATGTCTTTGCTACAAAGTGACCATGCCGCGTGAGCTTCCCATAGTGTATTGTACATGTGTGAATGTACTGGGGAGGTATGCCACTTCTTTCAAATGTACCTAGAAGAACAGTTATTAGAAACCAATAGACCTAAAACAAAAATGTTACCTAAAGTAAAACTCTGGTCAAGTATATAAGGAAGACTGCTTTATTGAAGCAAATCCATATAAGCTGTGGCAGGACTGGAAGCACTTTGACGGGTTTTGCATGAACTGCTTAACCAAAAGGGCATTTTCTTTGCAGCTTGCACCCAACATTAAGTAGATGACCTGCTTCTCAACATCTTTTACATTGTTACTTTATGAGGAGATCATAATACTGGTTCTAGCCTAAATCTATGAGGCACCAGCCATTGCTCTGAGGAAGGGGGCCAGCCCCCCGAAACCTGTCATTTTTGTAATCTTGTGAGGTTAGAGGGTGGACTTTTTGGACTCTGTATTTTTGATACACTACTATTCCATTTTGGTTTGAGAGTATAATTTGTATCTTTTATCCTATAATAAAGTGCTGGAGATAATACAGTAGGTGTTTGCGCCCTTCTGTTGTTCATTGTATGTATAGATCTGTGAGGTCACCATTTTCTTTGAGTTCATTTAAGTTTTATCCTCTGTTGAGCCCTGATGAAAAGGGAATGGTGGTGTTCCCAAATGCATTGAATGCTTTTATTCAACTTATTTACCAACAATTAAAGTGATCTTGGACTCTTCCATCCATTTTTAGTATGGCACCCATTTACCTTACTAAAGCTGGACAAACGCAGTAGAAATAGACTATAAAAGTTAGTATTGAATACCAGATTTATGATTCCTAATTTTTGAAATTCAGAAAAGCATAAAAGACCAGCGGCAGAAAAAAAAACAAATATTTTTTTCAGTGTGTCCTTATTTTTTGTTTTTTAATCCTTTTTTTTTGTCTAAAAATAGACCTATGTTATCCGAAGCTTGTTTAAATTCACTCAGGCCCTTTTCACACTGGAGAGCTTTACAGGCGTCATTTAGCTAAAAATTGTGCCTGTAAAGCACCTCTCCATTAAACCCAGTGTGTCCTTTCACACTGGGGCGTCTCGGGGTGGCGCGCTTGTGGGAGATAAAACAAACGCCTGCAAGCATCATTTTTGGGGCGGCGAGGTGAGCGGTGTATACACCGCTCCTCCCCTGCCCCTGCCATCGGAATGACTGGCCAGCGCTCGCGAAGAGGCTGTACACCGATCCGGAAGCACAGAGCGCTGGCACTTTTAACCCCTGTTTAACCCCTTCTTAGGGGGTTAAAAGTGCCCCGCTGCCATCCGAATAGCAGCGCCAAAGCTAAATTAGCGGCGGTTTAACGCTGACACTCGGGCGGTCCCAGTGTGAAAGGGGCCTTACTGTTGATCTACTGGCAGTCCATTCCAATCAGTCACTCCTCCTTCCTGCTAGTTTCAGGTCATGCCCCCATTTTCGTGAGCTCAGCTTCATATTGAAAAAAAAATCTCCTTTTGAACGTTATTTGGCTAAAATTCCAATAGAATTCTAGCTTCAGAAAAACTTAACTTCTGTCTTTCAAGTGGAAGATATAAGTATTTTATTTCTGGCTGTAGAAAACATAAAGGCAAAGATTAGTTTATTTTTTTTCTGGGAAGGATTTGGATACGATATTATATTGGAAATTAGGTACTACATGCAAAGTGAGAACCCCTTCTTGGCTCCTCTCATCTGAGACCTAAGTCATGTCTTACTTTATCATGAATTACAGACATACAACGGCGAGTTGTATTCCTCAATAACCTATTGTGTTGTCTTCTCAAAAGATCGGATAGTGAAATCTTTCCACTGGGCCAGTGGTCTCCAAACTGCGGCCCAGGGGTCGGATGTGGCCCTTTGCTTGCTTTCATCTGGCCCCTGGAGCACTATTTTGTTCACTGACACCAACAGTGGGGCAAAATTCCACCCAATGACACCAACAATGGGGCTCAATGACACCAATGATGGGGTACAATTCCTTCCAATGACACCAATGATGGGGCACAATTTCTCCCTATGATACCAAGGATGGGGCACAATTTCTGCTATTGACACCAAAGATGGGTACAATTCCTCCCAATAACACAAATGATGGGGCACAATTCCTTCCAATGATATAAAAAACGATGGGCCCCAACGACACCAATGATGGGGCACAATTCCTCCCAATGACACCAACGATGGGGCACAATTCCTCCCAATGACACCTACGATGGGGCACAATTCTTCCCAATGACACCAATGATGGGGCACAATTCCTCCCAATGACACCTACGATGGGGCTCAATTTCTCCCAATAGCATCAACGATGGGGCACAATTTCTCCCAATAGCATCAATGATGGGGCACAATTTCTCCCAATAGCATCAATGATGGGGCAAAATTCCTTCCAACGACACAAATAATGGGCCCCAACAACACCAATTATGTGGCACAATTCCTTCCAGTGACACCAAAGATGTGACATTGTTTACTCCAGCTGATGCTGCGACATTTTCTACTCCCGATAGCCACAGTCCGGCCCCCCCAAAGTCTGAAGGACAGTAAACTGGCCATTTGTTTAGAAAGTTTGGAGACCCCTGCTCTAGGCTCAGCACTTCATGCCCCACCAGTGTAAAACGGCACAAAGTGTACACCAAACCACTGGTTAGGCACATATTTAACCCTTTGATCATCCTAGATGTTTAAGCCCTTCCCAGCCAGTGTCATTAGTACAGTGACAGTGCATATTTTTAGCACTGATCACTGTATTAGTCTCATTGGTTCCCGCAAAGTGTCAATAGTGTCAGTGTCCGATTATCCGCCACAGTATCTCAGTACCACTATAGTATCGCTGATCGCCGCCATTACTAGTAAAAGAATAAATAAATAAATAAATGAATGAAAATTCCAGTACATATATAATTTGTAGATGCTATAATATTGCATAAACCAATCAATATACACTTATTGGGATTTCTTTTACCAAAAATATGTAGCAGAATACATATTGTCCTAAATTTTTGCAAAATGTGATTTTTTTATTTTTTATTTTATTGGATATGTTTTATAGCAGAAAGTAAAAAGTTTTTTTGTTATGTCAAAATTGTGGGCCTTTTCTTGTTTATAGTGCAACAAATATACGCAGAGGTGATCAAATACCACCAAAACAAAGCTCCATTTGTGGGGAAAAAATTGCATAAATTTAATTTAGGTACAGGATTGCATGCCCATGCAATTGTCCGTTAACGTAGCTCAATGGTGTATTGCAAAAAGTGGCCTGGTCGTGCAGGGGGGTAAATCTGCTGGAAGTCAAGTGATTAAAGTAGAACTAAAGGCAAAACCTTTTTTACTTTTCATTTTGGATAGAGTAAGGAATGGTTATAATCCCTGCAGGGTTTATTGTTTGCCTTCTTTCTCCCACTGGGAGAGATTTAACTTCACTTCCTGTCCTATAACCAAAACAGGAAGTGAGAAGAAATCCCCACAAATTAAGGGAACCTCTTGGAGACCCCCAGGTCACCAAAACTAGCATCTCCATTGGAAGATGTCCCCTCCATTGCTTTTCTGGGGACAATCCAAAATTTGTGACTTTCTTTTAGTTACACTTTTAATGATAATGGTAAACAGGACAAATAGAGAGGGTGAAGCTCCTGAACGGCAGCAATAAAAACTGGCAGGCGTTCGAATCCCTCTCCACTTTATCCGAGTCAAACAAATCTCTTTGTATTGTATTGGTGGACCTGTTGCTTTTTTTGTTCTGAGATGTTAGGGCTCGTTGGCGCATACTGCTTGGTTTTCTGCACTGGATCAACATACGTCACCACAGAAACTGATCATTTTAGTGTGAATATACCTTTTCTAATTTTTTTTTTTAACATAGTATCCTGTTTGACCTGGCATACTGCATGTATTGTAAGTGCAACGTGTGTTTTCTCTTTACAGGTTTGCCCCACCCGCCTACAAATGTGAATGTGAATAAAGTGACCAGCACCACCGCAACTGTCACATGGAGGCCAGGGTTTGACAACTATTCTCCCCTCCTGTCATGCACAATGCAGGTATGTCTAAAAGGGATAGCATTTGTTTTCATAGCGAGTGTCCTTATAAGAAAAGCTAATCCTACTTTACCCGTGCATGCACATGAGGGATGATTTACTAAAAGAGTTAAGAATCTTCTCACAAATAATTGTAACTGTGCTCACTTTGAATACCCAATCATGTGATGATGAAATAGAAATTAATTTGCTTTTCACATGATGACTGCATAATTAGGCGGTAAGGTTGAAAAAAGACACTAGTCCATCCAGTTCAACCTGTGGTGTGTGTGTGTGTGTGTTTATGTCAATAGTACATTGTATATCCCTGTATGTTGCGATTGTTAAGATGCCCATCTAATCGTTTTTTGAAACTATGGCGCTCCCTGCTGATAGCACTGCTTGTGGAAGAGAATTCCACATCTTTACCGCTCTGACAGTAAAGAATCCTCTACGCAGTTTAACCACTTGCCGACCGCCAACCGCAGGTTGACGGCGACAAAGTGGTGCGATATCGCAAATCGCCGTCATCTGACGGCGGCTGCGAGATTGCGCACTGTGAGCGTGCCGCCGGAATGCCAATGGCATTTACCCAGTAATCAGTGCATTTTTATAGCACTGATCGCTGTATAAATGCCAATGGTCCCAAAAAAGTGTCAAAATGGTCCGACATGTCCGCCCCAATATCGCCCCAATATCGCAGTACCGCTAAAAATGGGTTTGTATTTTAGCAAAAAGTAAGAAATTTGGGGTTTTTTTTGCAAAATTGTCGCTCTTCTTTTGTTTATAGCGGCGATCAGAAATGGCGCAGTGGTGATCAAATACCACCAAAAGAAAGCTCTGTTTGTGGGAAAAAAGGACGCAAATTTCGTTTGGGTACAACGTCGCACGACCGCGCAATTGTCAGTTAAAGCGACGCAGCCCCGAATCGCAAAAAGGGCTCTGGTCCTAAAGTGGGAAATCCTTCCGGGGCTGAAGTGGTTAACCACTTCCCACCCACACAACGTCATATGATGTTGCAGACATTTAGTGGGGATATCTGAATGATACCTGCATCTACAGGCACCATTCAGATATCATCTTTTAGCTCTGGCGATTCCCCACACCGTAGGAACAATCATAGCGGCTGTTCAGCTGCTTGATCGTTCTTACAGGGAATGGGAGGGGACCCCCCCAACCCCACCCTCCCGCCGTCCTCCAGTGCTTCTTCTGACTCTCCCAAACGATCGACAAGAGGGAGAAGGAATAGGTCCATGCCAGATGTTGATCACAGAGATTTCCGGCGGGCCAGATGGTCCCCAGAGTCATTGTGATCTTTACGTAGAAGCGAACGCATACGTAAGTCTCGCCCACATATGTAAATAATGTTCAAACCACACATTTGATTGCAACGACCTCCATTTTATTCCCTAGGGTCTCTGCTAAAAAAACATATATAATATTTGGGGATCTGAGTATTTTTTTAGCAAAAAAATGATTATTACATGTAAGAGCAAAGTGTCAGAGGCCTGGGTAGCAAGTGGTTAAGGTTAAACTGATTCCCTTTCAATTTCAGTGAATGGCCACGTGCCTTTTTAATATCCCTTTCACTGAAAAGTTTTTTTCCCTATGCTAAGGTCACCATTAAGTTATTTGTATATACAGTAGCCATCATATCCCCTCTAAAGCGTTTCCTCTCCAGAGAGAGAGGCTTGTGGCCTTTCCCCATAGCTGAGATCCTACAGTTCCTTTATTAGCTTTGTTCCCTTCTCTGAACTCTCTCCAGTTCCAGCACATCCCTCCTGAGGACTGGTGCCCAGAACTGTAAGGCATACTCGAAATGTGGTGGAACCAGAGTCTTGTAGAGTGGGAGAATTATTGTTTTATCTCTGGAGTTAATCCCCTTTTTAACGCAGGCCAATATTCTGTTGGCTTTGCTTGCAACAGCCTGCCTTGGCATGCCATTGCTGAGCCTGTCATCTACTAGGACCCCCAGGTCCTTTTCCATCCTGGATTCCCCCAGAGGTGAATCTCAGTCAATTTATTGAGCTAAAATTCTCAACATTTTTAACTAATCAGCCTCAAGGTGTTTTAACCTATTCATCAATAAAACAACTAGATTATGTGTACAAATGACCACATAATATAGCCACATTACAATAGGCAAAGTCTTCTGTGTGGTAGCTCCTGTCTAGGTTTAAAGCTGAAATTTATAGATATTTTCACATAGTTACATTCCAGATTGGATCAATGTAAGAATGGATGTGCCATACCTGGTCAATCCATTTGGAAACTGGAAATTACTCTAGTATGCACTGCTACTACAGTTATCACCGCTAGCTTCCAGGTCCCACGCCAAGCGTCTTCCCTGCTGTTTAGTTTACACAGGAGGTCGTTGGCTCTGCGCCATTTAAAGATCGTTTTGCACCTTTTCAATGGATGCAAATCATTCTCTGACTCGATGAGGTAGAGAGACAGTGATGTTGTTAATGTCCACCTCATCTAAAGAACACTTTGCTTTCACTGACAAAATGCAAAGTGTTCTCTGAATGGTGCCCATGCCAAGCGAGCGACTTCTTTTGCACACTATGCAGTAAGGCAGCCACTCTGCACAGGACCCGGAAGCTAGAGCTGATGATCAGTGTGGTAGTGCTGCCTACAGCAAAACAGAAAAAGATAGCCCGACCACCGCACACCCCACCCAGCCCGAGTGGCAAGTAAGTAAAAGCAGCCTCAGCTCGATTCATCCAGATCACAACTCCAACGTGTTTCACCCTGCCCCCCGAGCTTAATCTTGGAAAGTATTGCCTACTACAGTGATTTCCACAGGGATTGGCCAGGTATGGCAAATACATTGATCCAAACTAGGCCAATGTAACTGTGCAAAAATACATAAGCTTCATGCTGGTTTATGTGGGCTGCCCGACAAAGTCATATAGTGAAATGGGTAAGTGCGAATATGTGTTTTGACAGTTCGATGGGTAACCGACTGCAGATAGGCACTCTCTTAGTGCATGGAGTGCTATAGAGTGATGGGTATCCGGGAGTCACACATTAAGTCAGAGCCTGTTGTGTGATAGTGAATGGCAATCTCAGCCTAGACCCCCAACAGGCCACGCCCCCCAATGTGTTTCACTCCGGCCACCGGAGCTTACTCATGAGCTTACTCCGGTGGGCGTGGCCTGGCTGAGGTCCAGGCTGAGACTGCCATTCACTATCACACAGCAGGCTTTGACTTGATGGGCGGCTCGCGGGACACCCATAACTCTCTACCATTCCTTGGAGCATAGACAAGCTCCTTTCCCGACCAGCACTCACAGCGGTGGGCACAGGACTTAATTTCTATACAGCCTGAGTGGCTCACAAACATATCTTGGTTCATATGGAGTGCTAGACTTACATAAGACTTCTCTACCTTCTTACTAGAACACCTGTGACAAGGCACTGGTCAAAGGTTTGCTTAATGTCAGTTGACTGTAATCACTGGATGTGTGGTATAAAGGAATACTTTCAATCATGTATGACCATGCAAGACCAGCTCAATGATGTGTGTCACCAGCATAAGAATTATACCAAGAATAAAATCCTCTGAATAAATTGCTAAAATCCAAAATGTGACAGGTTGCAGAGCCAAGCCCTGAGGTACACAAACTAGGAGAAAGGGTGAAACAAAAGTATTATTGAATTAATTTTACTGCTCTTTGTGTCCATGCTGGGGAGATTCACTCTCTTAATTTGACCTGGTGACTGTTCTCACTAAAAGTTAAAGTAAAAGAAATACCCAAATTTTGAGTGGTCATCCGAACAGGAATAGAAGGGAAATCTTTCAACGGGGACACTGGTACTGGTGACCTTGATGACTATCAGGAATTTCCTTCTCTTTCTAGGGATTTTCTCTCCCTTCCTGTAGTCGTTATGGACAGGAAGTGAAGAGAAACCTTCCTAATGAGACACAAATGAAAAAAAAAAAACGAACAGGGATTATAACCTGTTAAGTAGAGAGTAGAAAAATATCTAAACTGTCCCTAAGGGGTTGCACTGCTCTCGTATCCTTTCATTGTGTGTAATATGTTCTGTACTTTTCTGCGCTGTGGAGTAGAGGGAAGGATCAAAGGATTAAAAAATCGGACCCACTCATGGGGAGAATTTCTAGCAGGTGGAAATTTCCCTGCACAATAACAAGTTCCTCCAACCCCTGGAGGTGCTCATTATTGCCATTTAGGAGGCTGGAAATTAACTTATAAATGAAAGTAGAGCTTACAATTGGGAGCATCACTTATTATAAGCCTATGGCAATCCCTACAGCATGGAGTTAATGACAATTTTGTGAATAACCAGTGGGTGAAGTAAGCTGGTGAGTTTATGAAGAAAGTGGAAAACACACAGAAGAAATGTAGTATAGCATCACATTGCAGAAGCCATTGTTGTGGTATAAGATCTACAAGAGAATGCAGTCTTTTCAGTTATTTTTTTTATTTTTTTAAATATACATGTGAAAATGATTAGCTTGTAAATAATAATTCTATTCATTGGGTCTTAAAGCAGAACTTTACCCATAACAACTTGATAAAATACAATGTTCCACATTAATTATGCTATCAAAACTAGTGTATGCTGTAAATTGACTCCAGCATTGCTGTGAAGCCAAGAGCCCCTGAGCAGCAGTAAATCTTTAGGCTGTGAGTAGATTGGCCTTTACACTTTTGTCACAGTGCCAAAAAAAGAGAGAGCAACTGAGCATGTGCAGGGCAGGGCTAGACCGTTTATTCCTGGATTTTAAACTGTATAGGCACCTATTTTTAATGTTTTACATAGCTATACCTACAAAAGGGGCCAACCTGTAGTGATCCAATAGGACTTGAATTTTCTGACTAAAGTTCCACTTTAATGTTTTAAAACGTTATTTCTATGTACAATTTGTAAATATATATGTACATGATAACAACCATATATGACAGACCTCCTCCTGCTATGCAGTGCTACACCACTGTTGTGCTCCTTCCTATAATGCATGTGTAAGAGTTGGCCAACTCATGGAAAGCAATGCACTCACTAGGTGACTGATATCTTATCTCAACAGTTTTTAAACAGAATGGCTGAATGAGGTGGAATCAAATTCAGAGCTCCCTCTAGGACAGTGGTCCCCAAACTGCAGTCTGGGGGCCAAATGCAGCCCTTTGCTTTTAACCAGCCCTTGGAGCACTATTTAATCTACTGATGCTAACAATGGGGCATACAGGTGCATCTCAAAAAATTATAATATCAAAAAGTAAATTTATTTCAGTAATTCAATTCAAAAAATGAAAACATTACTTTTAATTTTGATTATTATGGCTTACAGCTAGTGGAAATCCAAAATTCAGTATCTCAGAACATTACAAACCACAGTCATGGACACCCTCCACAAGGAGGGCAAGTCAATAAAGGCCATTGTTAACTACTTCAGCCCTGGAAGGATTTACCCCCTTCCTGACCAGAGCACTTTGCGATTCGGCACTGCATCGCTTTAACTGACAATTGCGGTCGTGCGCCGTTGTACTCAAACAAAATTGTACTCCTTTTTTTCCCACAAATAGAGCTTTTTTTGGTGGTATTTGATCACCTCTGTGGTTTTTATTTTTTGCGCTATAAACAAAAAAAGAGCGATAATAAAAAAAAACAAACAATATTTTTTACTTTTTGCTATAATAAATATCCAAAAAAAGTGTAAAAAAAATATATCTTCCTCAGTTTAGGCCAATATGTACTCTTCTACATATTCTGGTAAATAAAATTGCAGTAGGCATATATTGATTGGGTTGCGCAAAAGTTATCGCGTCTACAAACTGTGGGAATAGATTTATGGCATTTTTATTATTTATTTATATATTTTTTACTAGTAATGGTGGCGATCTGTGATTTTTAGCGGGACTGCGACATTGAGGCAGACAGATCGAACACTTTTGGCACTTTTTTGGGACCAATGACATTTATACAGCGATCAGAGCTTTAAAATAGCCACTGATTAACTGTATAAATGTCATGTATAAATGGCAGGGAAGGGGTTAAACTGTAGGGGGCGATCAAGGGCTTAAGTGTGTTCCCTCACTGTGTTCTAACTGTGTGGGGACTGGGCTGACAGAGGCATGACAGATCTAATTGTTCCCGATCACTGGGAACAGTAGATCAGTGTCGTGTCCTCTGACAGAACGAAGATCCGCCGTGTTTACATCAGCAGAACCCCCATTCTGCCTCTGGCCTTCGCGGGTCGCCAGTGGACATTGAGTCTGCCTGACCCACGGGGCACGCTCACGTAGCGTGCAGCGGGCGTGAAAGCAACTATGGCGATTCGCGCGGGAGAGCCGACCTGCCGCTGTATAACGGTGGCTGGTTGTCAAGCAGTTAAAGAAGCTGGCTGTTCACAGTGTGCTGTATCCAAGCATATTAATGGAAAATTGAGTGGAAGGAAAAAGTGTGGTAGAAAAAGGTGCACAAGCAACAGGGATATCCACAGCCTTGAGAGGATTGTGAAGCAAAGGCCATTCAAGAATTTGGAGATTTACAAGGAGTGGACTACAGCTGGTGTCAGTGCTTCAAGAAGATCCACCACACACAGACTTATCCAGGACATGGACTACAACTGTCACATTCCTAGTGTCAAGCCACTCCTGGACCAGAGACAAAGTCGGAAGCGTCTTACCTAGGCTAAGGAGAAAAGGTATTAGACTGTTGCTCAGTGGTCCAAAGTTCTTTTTTCCTCCAGAGTCTGGAGGAAGAGTGGAGAGGCACAGAATCCAAGTTGCATTGAGGTCCAGTGTGAAGTTTTCACAGCCAGTGATGATTTGGGGAGCCATGTCATCTGCTGGTGTTGGTCCATTGTGTTTTATCAGTCCAAAGTCAGCCCTCTACCGGAACATTCTAGAGCACTTCATGCTTTATGGAGGTGCTAATTTCATTTTCCAGCAGGACTTGGCAAAAGTACCCACACTGCCAAACGTACCAATACCTGGTTTAATTATCATGGGATCACTGTGCTTGATTGGCCAGCAATCTTGCCTGCCCTAAACCCTATAGAGAATCAAGAGGAAGATGAGACACCAGACCTAACAATGCAGATGAGCTGAAGGCCGCTATCAAAGCAACCTGGGGTTCCATAACACCTCAGCAGTGCCACAGGCTGATCACCTCCATGCCAGGCCACATTGATGCAGTCATTTTTGCAAAAGGAGTCCCAACCAAGTAATGAGTGCATACTATACTGTACATGGACATACTTTTTAGTAAGCCAACATTTCTGCATTAAAAATCCTTCTTTTTTTAATGGTCTTCTGTAATATTCTAATTTTCTGAGATACTGAAATTTGGGATTTCACTAGCTCTAAGCCATAATCATCAAAATTAAAAGAAAGCAATGCTTGAAATATATCACTCTGAGTGTAATGTGTGTATATAATATATGAGTTTCACTTTTTTAATTGAATTACTGAAATAACTAAACTTTTTGTTTAATTTTTTGAGATGCACCTGTAATTCCCCACACTGACAGCAGTGAAGAGACACAATTTCCCTTAATGACACCAATGATGGGGCACAATTCCACCCAATTACACGAATGATGGGCACAAATCCACCCAATTACACCAATGATGACACAATTCCTCCCAATGACACTAATGATGAGACACATTTCTTCCCAATCGACACCAATGATGGGACACAATTCCTTCCAATGACACTAATGAAGAGACACAACTCCTCCCAATGACACCAATATGGGACACAATTTCTCCCAATGACACCAACAATGGCGCCAAATGACACCAATGATGGGACACAATTCTTCCCACTGGCACCAAAGATGGGGCATTGTTTTTTCCCACTGGGGAAACTGTCAGGACCTTTTCTACTCCCAATGGCCACAGTCTGGCCCCCTGAAGTCTGAAGGACAGTAAACTGGCCTTTTGTTTTGAAAGGCTAGTCTACAAATGTCTTTATTTAAAGAGGAAGTAAACCCTGGTGGGGTTTACTTCCTCTATATTCCCCTGCAAAGTAGAAGCATAATGGACTACTATGTGTCACTTACCTGCAAACAAAGCCTGCAATGTCCAGCGATGTCACCTGTGCAGGCAGCGTCCATCTTCAACCCCTCTTCCTTCCGGGGGCCACGACTCCGGCATGTGCGTGGGAGCCGCCAGTCACGGCACAATCTCAGTGAAGAAACGGCCTCCACCGTTTCTTCACTGCACATGTGCCGAATGACGTTGGTAATGCTAGTACACTGTATATCTCCTGAACCATGCAGGTTTAGGAGATATGCAGGGCACCTACATGTAAGCCTTATTATAGGCTTACATCTAGGTTAAAGTGATTGTCACTGGTTGACAACCACTTTAATGCAATAATGGAAATATGGAATATCAAATGTGTAAAAATGTGAAAGTTTCATTAAATATTATTGTCAGACAAACAGTTCTATAATACCTTAAATATGCTAAACATTTGCATTAAAACAAGTGAACAAACTGCAATAGCAAGACATTAAAAGAGAAGCATGGTCCAAGCTTTTTTGGTCCTACTTCTCTTGTGGGTCACAGGAGTGTACTTACTTTTGCTCTCCTGTTACCTGGGTCAGCTGATCATCTGATGTGGCAGAGCCACTCCAGGCTCTGGAATTACTGAACTATATTGTGGGGAAACACCCAGCTGCCAAATTGACAGCTGGCTCCACCTTCCAGCATGAGGCTAAGAGTCGGGCCAACCACTCCCGCCTCCTCTCCTGCCCGGCCCTCCCACCACTGAAAGAGCAGAGTGGAGAGCAGTGACTGACAGTCACTATTCCCTGTTCCCAGCAGACCGAGAACTGGGCGATCAGCGGTCATGTGATCGCTCAGTTCTTGAGGTTAAAGAAAATTGCAAAAACGCAACCATAGGAGATTGGGACTTTATATGAAACACATGATAAATGACAGATAAGCCAATGGAGAGTTAGTAACGTTTATTGGGAGATACATGCTGGGTACAAACATGAATAGCAAACAATAGGTTCATCGTAAGTAATAGACAAGCATGCTGATCAAATGCATACACTATGCAATGTATAATTGTACCATGGGGACCTTGCTGGGAGGTACACGCTACGGTACAAACATAGACAGCAATCAGTGGGTAAATCATAGGTAATGAACAAGCATGCTGATCCAATGCATACACAGGAACCATGTATAAAAGAATAATAATGGTAGTAATAATTGTCGGTAAACATATTATACTTAGATTGCCCCCATCCATCGGTAATTATAAATGTAAATGAGTACATATCCATATAATGAGGAAAGTCTGCATGATCTATAACCACAAACAACCCCAGTGGGGTGATCAAGGTTCCAATTGGAATCTAACAAGCGCGTAAAGAGTGTACAATCACAGTAGTTTGAAGCTCTACGCGTTTCGTGGCGTTTATGCCACTCGTCAGGAGCGATAATGTGATGCAACTGTAAAGTTCTTGAGGTTAGAGTTGAGGTGTGACATCTGCAGCTTAGAGGAGAGTATGAACGTTTATTTTTTTTTTTTTTTATATAAACCCCAAACTTCTGCTTTAACTCACAAATGCAAAGACCAGTGGTTTGTTTTTATTTGCATGGTTTCTGGCATATCTAACTGTGTGTTTAACTGCCTTGGATAGCGGCCAAGTCGCTTGTGAATGGGTCACTCTGTACAATACTTTTTTAACATTTTGCATGCTACTCTTTACAAATATTTTAAATGTATTTTTTCAAAGTAAGAACATTTTGTTGAGACATTGATCAGGGCTGAAAATTGAGGGTATTTCTGGAGACATTTTGAGGACCAATTTTCACAACTTGGAACAGGGAGAGTTGGTGTTTCTGCAAAGTGTGCCTTCTACTTCCACTATTTAACTCAGTGAACAGAGCATTTATTTTTACATGTCTATTTTAGGTCCAGAAGGTTCAAGCATATCTCTAAGCTAAAGTAAATTTAAAATTTTACATATACGCTTTTAATATTTACTAATTCCCCCTGGCAGATGGGAGCCCTGGGCACCCTTTTGCATGTTTTATAAGCTAAGGTTTATAAGATAAGTTACAAGTTCTTCCTATGAAATACTAGCCACCCATGCCCCC
>BLSH010077902.1:649051-661570 GCA_018402905.1 Glandirana rugosa | reverse complement strand
TTTTTTTTTTTTTTTTTTTTTTTTTTTACCACTGCTATTGAGTTAGTCAGTTTTTTTCGAAATTTACAGACGCTGTAGTTTAGAAACTGGATGAAAGGTTTAGCACTGGAAAACACTTTTTGAAAGATAAAAAGTGCATTTTATATACAACTATATAGATCAGCCCAAAATGTGGGATAAATGAGGAGGAAATAGGGACAGAGGGACTTTGATCAGAATCAGGGACAGTCCCTCAAAATCAGGGACAGTTGGGAGCTATGAATTTCTATGTGATCCCCTCCGGTGCCAGGTATACAGTAGATCTCTGATGTCAGAGAGACACAGTTCATGTTCTGCCAGGGATGACTAGTTTGTGCCCATCTGCAGGTTTTTGCAGGATTATACCGTTGTACCACTAAGTGATCACCTGAAATACTATTATATTATAATTAACACTGATGCCTGGCAGCTAATGGGCCTTAGGCAAACACATATTTTATTAGTATTTATTGTATTAAACCTACAGCCTTATGCCATCTATCACACATTTGCATACTGTAACATATGACTTATTATTCTCATTGGCCACATAGAATATTATACCACATCCCTATTAGTAATGTATACCCAACAAATCTAAATGTTGGGACTTTGAGGGTGTTATACATTATATATAAACCATACACATACATTTCTATAGCATAACATGGTTGGTATTTATTATGTTTCTGGTAAAAAATGTATTTAGCAGCAGTAAAAGTACAGTATTTTTGTCTACAAGACCAATCTATTCCAACATATATTTAATAGTAAGCAATATATAAAAACTATATACACATATACACTCCTCCACATTTATACACCGTTTACCCCCACCCTTCAGCATATGTTGCATCTCTCAAAGAAATTGATTATCTGTGATCTCTTTGGACTTCTTTAGAGCCTCTCCCGTCCTCTGGAACTCCTTGTCCCAGTATGTCCGGTCAGCCTCTACCCTGGCTGCCTTTAGGCCATCCCTGAAAACTCACTTATTCAGGGAAGCCTACCCCATCTCCACCTAAGAACTGTACCCAAGTCACCTCCATCAGATGGTCACCTCATCTATTACCTTTTGTACCACCCCCCCCCCCCCATTTAGTTCCATGAGCAGGGCCCTCCTATTCCTACTGTATTGAACTGTATTGTAATTGAACTGTCCCCCCTCTACATTGTAAAGTGCTGCGCAAACTGTTGGCACTATATAAATCCTGAGTAATAATAATAATCCCTTGCATGTTGTTCAGATTGTGGGGTCGTGTAAATTCCAATGTGTTTCATGGGGTTGTTATGCCCACATCATCAAGGATTCTGAAGGATATTTAATTTCACTGAGCAGATGACCTAGCAATGGAGGCCTATGCCTTACCACACCTCCCAGGAAGGGGAGTCGACTGGACCAAGCCTGCTGGGGGTCACAACACCCAAGTCGCGCGTGGCATAGATTTTCCAGCTTTTGTTATTGATCCTGTAATATTGATAAGAAAAGACACATGGGATGGAAAGTAATTAAGTGGGCCCCTACTAACCGCAATTGAAACTACCTTGATTAAGGCCCAACTCCTGTGCAATGAAAGCTGCTGCTAAGAGAAGTACTCTGCGAGGATGGTAATACTCTACAGACCCTCCTATATGTATCCCCTTGACCTTGGTACGGTAGGACTCTGGAATTCCCCTATAGAATAATATAATTCCTGGGAGGAGGTCAAAAATGCTTCCATCCAATTGTTTGAAACAACATTTCATAATCGTTAAAAAAAAATTGTGGAAAAAAATGACATCGCCTTGTGGTGTTTACTTTGCAGTGGTTGTAAGGGAAACAGGGTTTTTTTAACATGTTTGGTCTTTTTTCCTTTATATAGTAAAGAATAAAGTGGTTATGCCACCAAAAGAAAGCCTTATCTGTCTCAAAAAATGCTAGGAGAAGTAATTAACAGTCAAACCATTACAGCACTGAAAACTGGCCTGGAAAATGTGTAAAATGCTAGTATTAAGGTGGTTAAAGATGTTCTATAAATAATACAATTATGAGATCTCTTGCTAACGGCTTTCTTGACACCTGGAAATTACTTCCAAATGTGTAAATTTTACTGTAGGCCAGCGGTCTCCAAACTGTGGCCCCTTGCTTGCTTTTATCCGGCCCTTGGGGAATAATTCCTTCCATTGATACCAGCAATGGGGCATAATTCCTTTAGCTGACAGCTACAATGGGATATTATTCCTCCTACTGACACCAACTGCGGGGCACAGTTTCTCCCACTGACACCAACTGTGGGGCACAATTCCTTCCATTGATAACAACAATGGGCCACTATTCCTCCCACTGACACCAACAATTGGGTACTACTCCTCCCACTGACACCAACGAAAGTGCACAATTCCTCCCATTGACACCAACAATGGGGCAGAATTTCTTCCATTGACACCATGGATGGGGTACTATTCCTCCAGCTGACACCAACAATATTTTTCCTTCAGACCAATGTCCGTTATTCCTTCTACTGACACCAAGAAAGGGACACTAGTCGTCCCACTGACACCAAAGATAGGGCAATGTTTACTCCCACTGAACACCAAGACATTTTCTACTCCCACTGACCCTAGTTTAGCCCCCCTAATGTCTGAAAAACAGTAAACTGGCCCTTTGATTAGAATGTTTCGAGAACTGGTTTATAGCATCAAAACCATTATGGCAGCAGGACTCCAACAGTAAGTAAGTAGCTAGGAATAAGGCTACACACCAAAACATGCAAGCCCTTGTATTATATTGTATTTCACCTGCACCTACATTAATTGTGGAAGATCGAGCTGCCGGCTTTCTCCTTTCTCTGTTATGCTTGGGTGCAAGGAAGACACCATAAGCCAGCGCACCGACTTCTCTTTACCTCTGGGAATCAGACCAGGTGTTATCTCATTTCATATAACTATAAGGCTAGTCATACTTTATACTATTTTCTTGCACAATTTTCCTTTAGGCTCCTTTCACACGAGCTGAGCCCATTTCTACAGGCTCCGCTGCTCAGCGGGGATCCATCCGTTGATCCCCGCTGAGCCGGCGGATGACAGGACAGGACAGGACTCTGTGCAGAAACTGACCTGTCAGAGCTCCATTCTACTCTATGGGGGATCGGATGAACACGGACCGTCTGTCCGTATTTATCCAATCCGATAGGCCGATGGAAAATAGGGTTTCCATCCATCTGTATTTGGCGGATCGGATTGGATGTCAGCGGACATGTCACCGCTGACATCTGTTGCTCCATTGAGGACAATGGAGCGTCCATTCAGGTCCACCTAAAAAACTGACAGGCGGACCTGAACGGTCCGCTGGTGTGAAAGGACCCTTAGATTTACCAAAACCATATAATATAAGCTCTAACCTAACCTACACACTTTCAGTTTGTATGCAGACAGGCAGGCCCTTGCACTACATAGTTGAAGGTAAACCTAAAGGAAATTGAATAAGAAAATTGTATAATGTATGGGCAGCCTTAATATGCTTTTGCTGTATCCAAAATGCTGAAAGATTTGAGATCCTTGCTTTTTTTTTTTAATAATGAATGGTTCAGAAACAGAACTTTAAATGCTTTAAAAAAACCTTTTCATCCAGAACCTTCAAAGTGTTCTTGAAATGTGATTTTATACCCATTTCCTTCTGTATTTTATACATTTAGAATTTACTGCTCAGAATTTTTCATCCTTTTTTGCTGTGTGTTGCTGTTAGTCACAATGCCGAAGTATTAATTGCCCGAGTGTATAAAGTGGATGTTTCTCTGGAGCCCCGTGAAGTCTACAGGTTACTATAGTAACCTGCAGGGTGCCATAGAGAGAAACAGATAAATCCGTCTATAACGTACATATCTAGCGTAATACTCATACGTGTGGATAATGTACAGTTGTGATGCAAATGCTTGCCTTTGGATGTTTTAACCCTGTTCTTTTCAAGTGGCAGCAGACCCATTTCCTTGGCGATGTTTACAGAAGAAAACCAGGTTAATGGTTGTGTTTTTCCAAATCGTGTGGCTTGGTGAATCTGCTGACTCAGAGTTTTATGGCTCTGACTCATACAGTTATCTTCCTCGGGATAAAAATACTTTTTACTTCCAATCTACAGCAGCAGAAGCACAGGCTGCTCAATGTTTCGCAGTGCCTGTGGATATTAGATGACAGGCTTCTGATCTGGACATTTTCAGGTAGATAAGGTGACAATCTAATGTTTTTGGGATAGTCTAAGAGCTCAACACAACCAGAGAAGATAGTGAGCAGTGTAAAGAAAATGAATGGCCAGGATATGGATATCCAAGTATTTTTCTTAATCGTAGTGAATGATAAATGAGGCCCTCATTGACCTCTGTAGCTGCAGTCCCAATGGAGAAATTCATCCTCAGAGTTTACAGCTCTGACGTCATTTGCTCAGCTGCTTAGCTCAACCTGCTCCTCCTCCCAGCAGTGATTCAGCAGCCTTCCAATGATAAAGTATCATTTTTTTTCCTATTAAAATAACAATCATGTTATACTTGCCTGTACTGCTGCAGTGGGTTTGCACAGAGCAGCCCGGATTCTCCTCTTCTTGGGTCCCTCTTCTGTGTTCTTGGCCCCTCCCTCCTGTTGAGTGCCCCTGTTCTGCCGAAAAATGCAACTTGCCAAAATCTCCAACCACGTCACTTCCGGTGACTCTCCAGCAGCAATAATTGGAGATTTCGATGAGTTGGCTGTTTTCACAGAACACCGGCAGCGTATACACTACGCTAGATGTTGAGTGGACCTTGTTAGTCTGCCCGCTAGTAACCAACAGCATGGCCGCCTCCAAGGTGCCGACAACTTTTGTCCTCCTTATCCGGTGTTCTGTCTAAACAGCCAACTTGTTGTGTACTGTAATGTATACGCTAGTGGTGTTCTGTGAAAAAAGCCAACTCGTCGAAATCTCCAGTTATCGCTGCTGGAGGTTGACCGGAAATGATGTGATTGGAGATTTTGGTGAGTTGGAGTTTTCAGCAGAATACCCCCACAGCAAGCAACTTGCAATAGGGGCATCCAAGCTGAGCTGCAGATTCCTATTTCCATTCAGACAGGGAGCTGCGATTCGGCCCTGCCCTCCTTCTCTCCTGATTGGAGAGTCCCGAAGACACTCATGGACATCGCTGGATAGAGATGAGGCTCAGGTAAGTATTAGGGGGGCTGAGGGGGGTTGCTGATCACAGAAGGCTTTTTATCTTAATGCATTAAGATAAAAAAACCTGACTTTACAACTCCTTCAAGGGGAAGCAGGGGGAGCTGAGCTGCGCATTCTACATAGGACAGATTACTAAATGTTCATTCTTTTTGTAATGTGAGCTGCAAGAGAAATTGGAGTAGCATATTCTTCTGTAAGGAGAAGTATTGCAGTCCTGTTTTTTTGTTATTCATTCTAACAAGAAAGTTAAAGTGATTCTAAATGAAAGAGTTAAAAAAATGTTATACTTATCTGCTCTGTGCAATGGCTTTGCACAGAACAGCACCAATCCTCTTCTTTTTGGCTCCTCTCCCCTGCCAAGTGCCCCACAATAGCAAACCTCTTGGTATGGGGGCACTTGAGCAGGCTCGCTCCCAAACCGCACTCTGTGTGTTCATTCACACACACACACACACACACACAGCGTGGCTAGTGGCCAATGGCTCCTGCTGCTTTGTGAGCCAATGAGGAAAGAGAGACCCAGGAGAGCTGCTGCTCTCATACACATCACTGGATCAAGATAAGTTTAATGGGGTGGGGGTGAGAGCTGCACCCAGAATGCATTAAAGGGGTTGGTAAGGCAGTATGTACTAGGGAGGGGGGCCGAGATCTCCCTCTGATGTTTGTCGGGCGGTCACGTGACCTCCCTCCCTAGTACATACAGTCAGGTCCATAAATTTTGGGACATTGACACAATTCTAATCTTTTTGCCTCTATATACCACCACAATGGATGTGAAATGAAACAAACAAGATGTGCTTTAACTGCAGACTTTCAGCTTTAATTTGAGGGTATTTACATCCAAATCAGGTGAACGGTGTAGGAATTACAACAGTTTGTATATGTGCCTCCCACTTTTTAAGGGACCAAAAGTAATGGGACAGATTAACAATCGCAAATAAAACTTTCACTTTTTAATACTTGGTTGCAAATCCTTTGCAGTCAATTACAGCCTGAAGTCTGGAACACATAGACATCACCAGACGCTGGGTTTCATCCCTGGTGATGCTCTGCCAGGCCTCTACTGCAACTGTCTTCAGTTCCTGCTTATTCTTGGGGAATTTTCCCTTCAGTTTTGTCATCAGCAAGTGAAATGCATGCTCAATCGGATTCAGATCAGGTGATTGACTTGGCCATTGCATAACATGTAACTTCTTTCCCTTAAAAAACTCTCTTGTTTGCTTTCGCAGTATGCTTCGGGTCATTGTCCATCTGCACTGTGAAGTGCGTCCAATGAGATCTGAAGCCTGGCTGGATGTGAGCAGATAATATTGCCGGAAACACTTCAGAATTCATCCTGCTGCTTTTGTCAGCAGTCACATCATCAATAAATACAAGAGAACCAGTTCCATTGGCAGCCATACATGCCCACGCCATGACACTACCACTATCATGCTTCACTGATTAGGTGGTATGCTTTGGATCATGAGCAGTTCCTTTCCTTCTCCATACTCTTCTCTTCGCATCACTCTGGTACAAGTTGATCTTGGTCTCATCTGTCCATAGGATGTTGTTCCAGAACTGTGAAGGCTTTTTTAGATGTTTGGCAAACTCTAACCTGGCCTTCCTGTTTTTGAGGCTCACCAATGGTTTACCAATGGTGGTGAACCCTCTGTATTCACTCTGGTGAAGTCTTCTCTTGATTGTTGACTTTGACACACATACACCTACCTCCTCGAGAGTGTTCTTGATCTGGCCAACTGTTATGAAGGGTTTTCCGTGGTCTTCCGGGTCTTTTGGTGTTGCTGAGCTCATCGGTGCGTTCTTTCTTTTTAAAGCGGAGTTCCACCCTAAAGTGGAACTTCCGCTGGTTGGATTCCTCCCCCCCTCAGGTGTCACATTTGGCACCTTTCGGGGGGGAGGGGGAAGAGGACACCTGTCTTTAGACAGGTGTCCTTTTCCACACTTCCGGGAGTTCTGGCCGGCGGACGCGGCCGCTGACATCAGAAGCCGGCTCCCTCCTCCCTGCTCGCTCTGCTACTGGCCGCCTGGCCAGTAGCAGAGCGTGGCAGAGCTCGCGCATGCGCGGTAAGGTGCCCGGCGTGAAGCTGTACTGCTTACACGTCCGGGTTCCCTTACCCGCGATGGAAGCGGCTGCACCCGTCCCCCGATCCGAAGATCGGCGGCGGGTGCCGACATCGCTGGAGTCCAGGACAGGTAAGTGTCCTAATATTAAAAGTCAGCAGCTACTGTATGTGTAGCTGCTGACTTTTCATTTTTTTTTTTAGCCCGGACCTCCGCTTTAAGGATGTTCCAGACAGTTGATTTGGCCACACCTAATGTTTTTGCTATCTCTCTGATGGGTTTGTTTTGTTTTTCAGCCTAATGATGGCTTGCTTCACTGATAGTGACAGCTCTTTGGATCTCATATTGAGAGTTGACAGCAACAGAATCCAAATGCAAATAGCAAACTTGAAATGAACTCTGGACCTTTTATCTGCTCCTTGTAAATGAGATAATAAGGGAATAACACACATCTGGCCATGGAACAGCTGAGCAGCCCATTGTCCCATTACTTTTGGTCCCTTAAAAAGTGGGAGGCACATATACAACGGTTGTAATTCCTACACCATTCAACTGATTTGGATGTAAATACCCTCAAATTAAAGCTGAAAGTCTGCAGTTAAAGCACATCTTGTTCGTTTCATTTCAAATCCATTGTGGTGGTGTATAGAGCCAAAAAGATTAGAATTGTGTCAATGTCCCAATATTTATGGACCTGACTGTACATTGGAGGAAGAAAACGGCGGGCGGTCACTTGACCGCTGATCGGGGAGGAAGAATTAGGTATTTAGAAGATTAATTTTTAAAAAACCGCATATAGTACCGTATATACTACAGGTTATACTAGCAGTGGGGCTGACAGTGCTTGTGAGAAGTGATGTTTGCACTGCTCGGAACAGTGCTAGAAGGGGAGGGGCGGCTCACACACAGAGCTGATAGGCAGGGAGGGGAGGGGGGAGGAGGACACAGGACAGCAGAGAGCAGGGCTGCGGATGACAGAGGCAAGTAAACTGACTGCAGTGTCAAGGCTCAGCAGCCATGATTAACTGTGGTCAGTTTACAGGGGGGGCAGAAATTGGCAGGATCAGCCAGGTTTTTTAGGTGATAGAAGGGGCCAAATTACACCGCACAAGCACTGTGCTGTTGTTCATGCTTTTAAAGGCTTTTTTTTTTTTGTTTTTGGGTAACAAACGCTTTAAGGTAAAAAAAAAAAACATAGAATGCATTAAGGTAAAAAAACTTAAGCCTTTAGAACCACTTTAAAGTGTATGGAAACACCATAAGGAGCCAAATTAGCTCTTTTTTTTTTTTTTTTTAACAAGGAGCATGCTGATGGGAATAGAAAGCAGAATGACAGAGAGATGAGCTCAACTCCATGCTGCTTCTCTTTATACTGCCCAATCACAGGCTAGGACGGGCCCAGCAGAGCCCAGGTTCAGAGGAAATGGGTTGAATGATGTTGGCTGTCATTCAACCTGGAAGACTGTGAACATCTAGTGACATAAAATAAGTACTGAGGGGGACAGCTGTGGATTGAATGTGATTATTGCAGCAAAAAGCAGTTTTTTTATTTTTCATGTCTGCTCTTTTATTTTTTGGATTGAGTTCAACACTAATGTTATCTAGGTGCTTGCTATTACTATTCTTGTAATTCTTACCTGGAGCTCCTATCAACATTGTCTAATGGCCTACCTTGAACAGGTTGACAATGCAAACCCACTGTAATGTAATGCAGAAGTGGTGTTGTCACCCTTGATACACAGGGTGCCTGTAGTTGGCTCATATCAGCCAGCCCCTCAACTCTGCCCATGCCTCCAGCACAGCCTAACTATGGTTCATTGACATAAGTCTGGGGCCTCCAACAGTGCAAAACACCTCAAAGGAAGATGGGAATTGACGTTCTTTACTATACAGCAACATCAGTGCTGGTGACAATGCTCTGTGGCTACTCCATATCCAAAGTCCTGGCCCTGCAGGTTACGTGACCACTGAAAAAGGTGTGCCTGGAGAGTGATTAACATTTACTTTATTATAAAATGGTTACATTTCAGTATGGTTCCGGCCCGTACAGCATTGTTTGCAATCAACACAAAAATACTAGAACTACCACATTGGAATGCATGCATGGTTATAGGGAGCTATAAGATGCATTGCCCCCAAGGGACCCATTTGTTATAGCTATTTGCAGCAGTTGTCTCCCACTGGCTTTGCATCATTCGACCTCCTTACTTGAAAAAGAAGTGTGGGCTGAAAAGCCATACATCTGTGATTAAATGGATCTATATTTTACAGAAGGATTTGTTTTTTTTTTTTTTTTAATTGGCTTGGGTATGTGCATACAGATTTTTATACAAATAAAGCTCAGATGAGTAATTCATTAAATGTCCCAAAGATTTTATTATAAAATGTAATTAAGTTGGTTAGCACATGTTGCAGGGCTCTTTTTACTGCATATGTCCACCTTTATGAGCTTGGTATTTTTTTTCAGCCAGCTATCGGCTGTTCAGTAAAAATGCTCACTTTTAAAGTAGTGGGAAGGGCTACCCCATCCCCCTTCCAGCGTTGCAGTGGTTTCCTGGCTCTCCTTTTCCTCTCTGATCTCTTCTGCGAGTAATTAAACCGGAAGCAAAGAGCCTTGTGTCACTTCCCGTTTCAGTTCATTCATTCCCTGGTTATTGTACCCAGGGAAGTAGCTAATCAAGCACAATATGTGCTTGATTAGCTGCAGTGGAAGACAGAGAAGGCATTGGAAGTGTAATATACCCAGTGATGGCCTGTCCATAAGGGGCACAGGGGCCCCGCCCCCCTAATCCATGCGCCAGGCCTTTAATCTACATGCAGGGCACCAGACGCATGGATTTCAATGGGGTTTTTATTTTTATGTCCAAGATTAGAGCCTGAGACTCTAAATGGTTTCAAAAAAGGGTGGGCTCGGAGCGCAGAGCACTGTGTCCTGAGCCCACCCAGTTGTGTGACAATAGAGGATTAATATTCGCTATTGTCTTCCTGATTCTACTCCTGACCAATCAGGAAGAGGGTCTTAAGACCCAATTGGCAGATAGGAGAAGCGATCGTATTGGCCATGAGGAGGAAGCCGTCGCCGAGGAGGAGACGCAGATTGAAGCCACCTAGGAGGAAGCCACCAAGGGGCAGGAGACGCAGGAAGGAGCTGAAGCTTCCCGTGACCTAGATGGGGTAAGTGCTGAGGCTAGTGGGCGGACGGGCGAGCAACAGGGGTGCGGGGGTTTGACTTATCGACCGACCAAATGTGGGGGGGTGGAGGGTGCTTTGTTTGCCACCCCCCACCAGGCGCCACTGAATATACCCCTGGTGTCTCGATAAAGAGGACTTGTCACTTGCCCATGCTATCAAATAGGGGGCTTGTAGCATGTGATAGCAATAACGTTAAATAAAAAAAAAGAAAAAATCTGAGCTCGCACATGTATGTACACTACTATTGCGCCACACGTGAGGTATTACTTATAACCTTGATGTGAGAGCAAAAAGTCTAATTCATGTCAACGCTAAATAAATAACCTGTAAATACTTTTAAAGCATTACCTAATAAATATTTTAGGTGTTAGTTTTTCACCCCTTCACGGGCATGCATTTTTAAGTCTTGACACTTTGGTATCTATTTTACTCAATGCAATTGCATTTTTTTTTTAAACTCAATATTATTCTGTGTTTGTGTGTACCAAATTGCATTTAAGTGTATTTTTACTAATAATATAAATTTCATTTTGTAAAGCGCTGCGCAAACTGTTGGCGCTATATAAATCCTGTATAATAATAATAATAATAATAATAAATAATAATAATAATTTGATAAACAGTTGCACAAATATCCTGCCATGTAGAGAATTGCAACTGCTAGCACTTTATTTATTTTTACTATTTTATGTTTGAGGAATTAAGCTTTTTTTTTAGCAAAAATAAGTGTGCGAATTTAAAATCACCGCAGATGCAAAGTTGTTAATACTGCCCTCTCTCTCCCAGGCATTTAGATTTAGTATGTAAATCATTGCACTGTTCTCTGGGTTTCTGCATTCCTAAAATGCCCGTTACCACACAAGCAGCATTAGTATTTTCCAGTGGTTTGAAATGCATAACTTTTTTGTAGTTCCCACATATGTAACACCAGGTTCTGAGGACAAACATTCTCCTAGTATAACACACCCAGTATAGCACTGGCCATACACTGCGCTTTTGATTTTCTAATCCTTATTAACCACTTAAAGGCTGCGTCGTATATATTTACTGCTGCAAGTTTGCATCGTAGCTCGAATAGCCCGTCTATAAATGGCGATGCACGCACGAACAGCTAGGGGGTGAGCACGCGCCACCGCCAGCACGCTCTTGTGCCCGCCGCATGCTCCCTGATCGTCTGTTAGAGAAGAAAAGTGGGGAACCACCGATGTAATCATTGCGGTTCCCTGCTCTGTCAGGCGACATGACAGAGATCTACTGATCCCTGTTCTCGGGATCAGTTAGATCTGTCGTGCCCCTGGCAGCCCAGCCCCCACACAGTTAGAACACCCACAGGGAACACAGTTAACCCCTTGATTGCCCCCTGCAGGTTAACCCCTTCCCTGCCAATGATATGTATACAGTAATCAGTGTAAATTTCTGATTGCTGTATAAATGTCAGTGGTCTCAAAAAAGTGTCAAAAATGTCCAACATGTCCATTGTAATATCGCAGTCCCGATAAAAATTGCAGGTCCCCGCCATTACTAGTAAAAAAAAAAAAAAATGTTTAACGCCATAAATTAATTCTCATGGTTTGTAAAAGCCGCAAACCAATCAATAAAAGCCAATTGGGTTTTTTGTTTTTGTTTTTTTTAACCAAAAATATGGGAAAGTATATATATCAGCCAAAACTGATGAATAAATTTGTTTATACACTGTGTGCAGAATTATTAGGCAAATGAGTATTTTGACCACATCATCCTCTTTATGCATGTTGTCTTACTCCAAGCTGTATAGGCTCGAAAGCCTACTACTGGATTATACGAATTAACCATCATCCGAAAGCTCGGATATGTCGAACCTCATTCTGTTGTACGTATTTCTCCTACTACACCAGTTTTATGAGTAAACGGATTATTAAGACGTGTGTCACATATTTGTTTAAATAAGTAGTCAAAACCGACTATATATATGAAAGGGTATAAAAACCAATTTTTTTTGTTTTTGTTTTTTGGGTTAACCGAAAATAACTAACCAAACGCCGAAAATGTTTGGTACTCTTAATTAAATACCGCAATTTGTAAAAAAAAAAAAAAAT
>BLSH010077902.1:600804-619521 GCA_018402905.1 Glandirana rugosa | reverse complement strand
ACCAATCTCATTCCCAGTCTCCTTGACCAGTCTCCTACCTCTGACCAGTTCCTCTGACCCTTACTCTAACCAGTTCCCCTGAGCCTCACACTTACCAACTCCCCTGACTGTCACACTAACCAGTTCCTCTGACCCTTACTCTAACCAGTTCCTCTGACCCTTACTCTAACCAATACCTCTGACCCTTACTCTAACCAGTTCCTCTGACCCTTACGCTAACCAGTTCCTCTGACCCTTACGCTAACCAGTTCCTCTGACCCTTACGCTAACCAGTTCCTCTGACCCTTACGCTAACCAGTTCCTCTGACCCTTACACTAACCAGTTCCTCTGACCCTTACGCTAACCAGTTCCTCTGACCCTTACTCTAACCAATACCTCTGACCCTTACGCTAACCAGTTCCTCTGACCCTTACGCTAACCAGTTCCTCTGACCCTTACGCTAACCAGTTCCTCTGACCCTTACGCTGACCAGTTCCTCTGACCCTCACACTAACCAGTTCCTCTGACCTTCATACTAACCTGTTTGTTGGAACCTCACACTAACCATCACTCAACCTATTTTTTCTTTCGTTCATTGACGGACGCAGCCTCTTAATCTTGACATGTGGGGTTATACACTTTTTACTAGGAGTAGACTAGGCAGAACGTAGTTCAGACAGAAGCAAAGCCAGCCCCTCCCAGGGCGCAGTCCTCACTCAGTATAACCCCTCCGCCCTGCTAAGCACTTCAGTTTTTTCTGCCTAGTGCAAGGAATAGGACCTGGCTCCCTGCTGGGATCTGCGGTTCCCTAATTTCTTTTGTTTTTGCTCAAGCTATCTGATGAAGAATGCAATCAAGCAGCTGGCTGGGTGACAGGCTGGATATGCTAGATCCAAGAAGTCTCCCCAGCACGGCCGACGGACGCGAGCCGTCCCTTAGCTGCACGCGGGGTCGGCCGCATCAGGCCCTGTTCCATGCGGGACGGCCGGCGGGTTAAACGTCCCGCCAGCGCACTGAGTGACCGGGCTGCGGGTTCACGTCGAGGTGTCACATGGCCGGCAGCTCCCTCCCCACCTGTAGGGGCGGCAGGTCTGTCTCGGGTGGCTACCCGCTGCGCCCATCTGGAAGGGTGAGTACGCTTTCCCCCTCCCCCCTCTGGGGTGCGGAGGGGTGGGGCAGGCAGGTGTCCCCCCTTGGTGGGGTGTAGGTGGCCTCTGTTTCGTCCCCCCCCTCACCTCCCCATCCGCCGCCACCTGCTGTCCCTGGGTCTCCTGGCCATCCGACGGACGCCGCCATTTTTTCGAAGCCGGCCGCCATTTTGCTGTAGTCACGACCATTTTGCGGCTGATTTGGCCTCTAGTGACCGCTCGGCGGCCATGTTTCATTTGGTCTCCAGGCTGGCTAAAGCATGCTTCCTGGCGCCGTTTTCTCTTCCTGCTCAGCGCGCTCGGCACATGTGGTGGGGACACACAGGCAGCAGCAGCAGCGGCGGGAGAGCAGACATTCAGCAAGTATAGCTGGCTTATCCCTGGGGTGCTGGTGGTGGGTGCGGGGCGGGTCCTCCTGAGTATTTTTGCCCGGGTGGAACCAGTCCGTGGTAGAGGGGTGGCAAGGAAGCGTCCACCCCCTCCTCCATCTTCAGAGGAGGAATCGGAGCCGGAAGGGGGCTCTGTGGTGACAGGGACCCCGTGGATCTGTCAGATGGGGAACTGGAGCCTTCTGAGGGTGAGGAGAAACAGGGGGCAACAGTAGCACGTGAAAGGGCTTTGGTGGGCTCCTGGTTGCTGCTGTCCGGGAGACGCTGCAACTGGGCCAGGCTGGGGTGTCGCAGGAGGTGGTTTACACCTTTGGGTCCCACAGGCCGACTCGGGCTCCTAAGGTTTTCCCTTATGTGCAGTATTTCGACCAGTTTGTCTACAAAGAAAGGCAGCATCCTCAGAATTCCTTCACCTTGCCTAAACGCTTTTCTGTGCACTATCCTTTTGAGGATAGCCTGATACAGAAATGGGTGTCCCCTGCGGTAGAACCGCCGGTGACCCGCCTGAACAAGGTTACCACTATCCCGATGGAGGGATCTCCATTGTTTAAAAATCCGTCCGACAGGCGGACGGGGGCGGTGTCCAAGGCTATGCTCCTGGTGGTGGGGGCGGCCATGCGGCCGGCATTGGCGTCGGCTATGGTGGCGCAGTCGCTCACGGCGTGGGCGACAGTGTTGCACAAGGATTTGGGGGACCTTGAAGTTCCCCCCGAGTTGGTACAGCTGGCTGACCAGCTGGCGCAGGGTCTCCGTTACCTCTGTGATGCAGCCTTGGATATAGCTCCAATGTTGTCAAAACTGTCCATTTTTGCGGTCGTTATTAGGCAACTGCTGTGGCTGTGGTGCTGGTCGGGTGACCATGCGTTGAAGAAAGGCCTCACGGACCCGCCATTTCAGGGCGGTCATCTCTTTGGGGCTCCCCTGGATGAGATCATTAAGGATTTCACAGGGGGGAAGAGTACTTTTCTTCCGGAACCCAAGCGGCGGGAGCACCGCCGAAAACAGGGTCCCTCTTTCCCTACCCAGAAGCGTTTTTTTCGTGCGCCCGGTGCAACGGGCAAGGGCCCTCGGTCTGGCAAGGCTGCCGCAGGGAACCAAAAGAGTTCCTGGCAGCGCAAGTCCAAAAAGGCGGAGGAGAAGCCCTCCTCCGCATGATGGGAGTCCCCCGCCCGACGCTCGGGTGGGGGGTCGGCTTCTGGGGTTCGTGGTCCGGTGGACCACCCGCATATCGGATCTTTGGGTGCGAGAGGTGTTGTCGTCCGGGTACAAAAAAAAAAAAAAAAAGTTCCGTACCCTGCCCCAGACAGGTTCTTCCCCTCAAATCTGAGACTCCCTCTGGGGCGTCGGCAAACCCTGTTAGGGGCTGTCCAGGCTCTGTCCGAACAGGGGGTGATTGCTCCGGTCCCTCCTGCGGAACGGTTCTGCGGGTTTTACTCAAACCGTTTTGTGGTGCCAAAGAAGGATGGAGTCAGACCTGTTTTGGACTTGAAGGCACTCAATCACTTTGTGAAGGCGCGGAAGTTCAGAATGGAGTCAGTCCGTTCTGTCGTGGCCGCGCTGCGCCAGAGGGATTTCCTGGCTTCTCTGGACATCAGGGACGCGTATCTTCACGTTCCCATTTGTGTTCGGCATCAGCGCTTCCTGCGTTTCACGGTGGGGGACCTCCACTACCAATTTGTGGCTCTCCCCTTCGGCCTAGCCTCCGCTCCGTGGGTCTTCACCAAGCTATTGGCTCCGGTGCTGGCTCTGCTGAGCAGAGGGGCATTGCTGTGGTGGCATATCTTGACGATCTGCTCCTGAGGGCGGAGTCGGCTTCTGCCCTGGAGGACAACGTCGCTATCACCCTAGACTCCCTGCGGGACTTCGGGTGGTTGATCAACCTTCAGAAGTCGACGCTGATCCCATCACGCCGTCTAGAATATCTGGGCCTGATACTAAACACGGGGCAGGCGAAGGTATTCTTGGCACTGACGCTGCAAGCAGCGGTGCGAGATCTGCTGTCACAGCGGTGGTCTTCCTTACGTTTTTGCATGCGGGTGTTGGGGCTCATGGTGTCAGCCTTCGAGGCGGTACCGTACGCCCAGAGTCACACTGCAGCGGGCGTTTCTGTTGCAGTGGGACAAGTCTCCGTTCTCTCTGCATTGGGTGATCAGGTTGGATCACCAGACCAGGGGGCCACTTGCCTAGTGGCTACGGGCCCCGACGTTGAGTCTGGGGAAGTCGTTCCTTCCCCTGGAGTGGTCGATTGTCACGACGGATGCCAGCTTATCGGGCTGGGGAGGGGTCCTGGGGCGGTTGTCTGCCCAGGGCCGACGGTCATCGGAGGAGTCCCGCCTTCCGATCAATGTTCTGGAACTGCAGGCAATCAGGCTCTGCCTCTCCCACTGGTCGGGGAGGTTGCGCGGTCGACCTGTTCGGGTTCAGTCGGACAACACCATGGCGGTGGCATATGTGAACCATCAGGGCCGAATGAAGAGCTTGGCAGCAGCTTCCAAAGCGGCCCACATTCTGAGGTGGGCAGAACTTCACATGCCAGCAATCTCCGCCGTTTACATTACGGGCGTCTAAAATTGGCAGGCGGACTTCCTCAGTCGCCAGACTCTGGATCAGGGTGGTCCCTGCACCCAGAAGTGTTCCGCCAGATTTGCCAAAGGTGGGGCACGCCAGACGTGGACCTACTAGCGTCCCGGTTCAATCGCAAGGTGCAGACCTTTGTGTGCAGGACAAGGGATCTGTTGGCAGACGCCGCGGACGCCCTTGTGGCTTCATGGTCTCGGTACCGGCTTCTTTATGCCTCCCCTCCTCTCAAGCTTCTTCCGCGCCTGTTGCGCAGGATAGAAGCGGAGGGAATCCAGGCTATCCTGGTGGCACCGGATTGGCCTCTGTGTCCTTGGTACGCTGACATGGTGCGGATGGCAATGGATGTTCCCTGGCGACTCCACCTACGTGAAGATCTGCTGTCACAGGGACCTATCCTGCACCCGGCTTTACCCTCGCTGGCTTTGACGGCCTGGCTATTGAGTCCCAGATATTGAGGGATAGGAGTGTCTCTGAGTCAGTGATCCCCACCATGCTTAAGGCGTGTAAGTCCACTTCACGCAAGATATATCACCGCACCTGGAAGGCTTATATTGCTTGGTGTGAGGCAGGGGGTGGAACCCCCGTTCCTTTTCGGTGGCTCGGGTGCTGGCCTTTCTTCAACAAGGCCTGGATCACAAGCTGGCATTGAGTACACTCAAGGGGCAGATTTCTGCACTGGCGATTCTTTTTCAGTGTCTGTTAGCGACACACTCTTTGATTCGTACATTTGTACAGGGGGTACGTCATGTGGCCCCTCAGGTGCGGTCGCCCCTGGCACCTTGGGATCTGAACTTGGTACTCTCAGTACTGCAGAAGCCGCCATACGAAAAGATCAGAGACATTTCTTTGCAGCTGCTCTTGCAAAAGGTGGCCTTCTTGGTGGCCATCACATCCGCTAGGCGGGTGTCTGAGTTGGCGGCTTTGTCTTGTAGGTCTCCCTACTTGGTCCTACATAAGGATAAGGCGGTGCTGTGCCCATCTCCTTAGTTTCTACCGAAGGTGGTTTCTTCTTTTCACATTAATGAGGACATTGTCCTTCCTTCTTTGTGTCCGCTCCCGTCACATCCTAGGGAGATTTCTTTGCATTCCTTGGACGTGGTTCGGGCTCTGCGGGTGTATTTGACGGCCACCGCCTCCTTTCGGAGGTCGGACGTGCTATTTGTGGTGGCAGATGGACCGCGCAAAGGGTTGGCAGCCTCGTCAGCCACTATCTCCCATTGGATCAGACAGACTGTGACCCGTGCGTATGCTGTTTGGGGTCAAGAACCCCCTTTTCCGGTCACGGCTCATTCCACCAGGGCGATTAGTACTTCCTGGGCTTTCCCACATCTGGCGTCGGTGTCTCAGGTGTGCAAGGCTGCCACTTGGACCTCTGTGCACACCTTCTCTAAGTTTTACAAGGTTGACGTGTCAGCATCTGCGGATGCTGCTTTTGGCCGCAATGTTTTGCAGGCGGCGGTGTAGGCGCCTCTGGCACCTCCCGGAGAATTTTCCGGTGGGTACAGTTGTTATTGTGTTACCCACCCCTCTTTTGTTTGACACTGCTTTGGGACGTCTCCACATGTCAAGATTAAGAGGCTGCGTCCGTCAATGAACGAAAGAGAAAATAGGATTTTTTGACTTGCCGTAAAATCCTTTTCTCTGTGTTCATTGACGGATGCAGCACCCACCCCTCTGTGGTTTTTGAGTTTGTACTGCTTGTTGCAAACTGAAGCGCTTAGCAGGGCGGAGGGGTTATACTGAGTGAGGACTGCCCCCTGGGAGGCTCAAGCTTTGCTTTTGTCTGAATTACGTTCTGCCTAGTCTACTCCTAGTAAAAGGTGCATAACCCCACATGTCAAGATTAAGAGGCTGCGTCCGTCAATGAACTCAGAGAAAAGAATTTTACGGTAAGTCAAAAAATCCTATTTTTTTGACCCGCAGACTAACCACTTCCTCTGATGCTCAGACTAACCGGTTGCTCTGACGCTCGGACAAACCAGTTCCTCTGACCCTCTAACAAACTGGTTCCTCTGTCCCTCAGGTTCCCTGACACTCACACTAACACTAGCCAGTTCCTTTAACCCTAATGCTAACTGGTTCATGTGACCCTCATACTAACCATTTCCTCTGAACTTCACCCTCTCTGGTTTCTCTGGCTCTCACGCTTACCCCTTTCCTCTAACCCTCACACCAAACCCTTCCTCTAACCCTGAAACTAGCCTGTTCCTGTAACTCTCACACTAACCCTACCCCAGGCCATTTCTTAACTTAAGAAGTAACTGCACTTTTAGTGCAATTACACATTAATGCTTAATAAATGTATCCCCAGCCCACACCATCTCCAAGGTTATTTGCCCTCCTGTCCTAGCTCTGACAAGGTATTGGCTTTACAGCCTCCTTCCTCATCCCCTCTTGAAGATCCTCTCAGTCAGGCCATGCATGACAATATCTCCATTCAATCCTATAGAGAAATCGTACTGAGGTGACTATGAGATCCTCTCAGTCAAGTCATGCATGACATGATCTCCATTCAATCCTGTAGAGAAATCCTACTGAGGTGAGGTGTATGGTGGCAGGCCGTTAAGTAGAAATTTTCAATATTTATCACGATAGAGCTTTCATCAGAATACTTTATAGTATCCACACACAAAATAAATTCTGGCAAGTCAGTTACTTGTTCATTCAAATCTCTCAGTCTCGAGCATGAGATGGGCGACAAGTGACACAACGCTTGAGTGAGAATAATGGTATCCTTCGTCTTGAGCATTGTCATGCTTCAAACATTGCACAACAAATCACTCAGGTGTGAATGGGGGCTTAATTCTCTCTATCAAGGAACTGTGCTTTTTTTCACGTTAGCCTGGAGCCAAATGGATAAGTTAAAATATAAAAAACATGATTGTTGTAACATTATTTTATTTTATTTTTTTTTACTTTCTGCCAATGCTTTCCAAATTTCTCAGATCTATAATATGCTATTTTCAACTCCCTTCTGTGCAGTAAATCATTCTGCAAGGTCTTCCATTGCTCAGCAAAACTATAATGGGCTTTAAAATCAATAGTCGGAAAAAGGCAAAGACTAGTGGCAGAGGCTTGTCCTGTGACATCACAATGCATAAATCTTTGACTTTGTGTACCCCGCAGTTATTTATATGTGCGAGAGTGATTGATGATCTCCTTTGGGCATGACTGTACTTTTACCATAGCTTGCAGAAATGTCAACTTTCTTATCAAAGAAAAATATTTTTCTGCAGCGTAGTGATTGTTGTGCGTGGGGTTTTGTTCTGTTTATTGTACACAAAGAAGCATTTCCTAAAATCCGATCTGAAAGTTGCATTATTATGCTAGAACAAAAAAAAAAAATGTAAATGATTAGGCCAGGATTGGCAGCCTGTTAATTCTGTAATTTGTCAGAAGCTCTGATGAGGCTAGCCATAGACATGAGAATGCGGTTGGAATACGCATTCCTAATCACTCTTAAATTGTGTGTTTATATACTGAACGAACAACCCTGTTACTGGCTTGCATCACCTCCCCTCTTCCTAAAAATTGATCACTCACAGATTGGCTACAGAAGTCAAAGTCTGTGAATGGACAAACAGAAATGAAAGTCAGAATTTCCTATCACAATACCAAACTATTGAATTAAATCAGCATTTTCAGAAGGTGAATCAGCAATGCAGACTATACAGTATCTCACAAAAGTCAGTACACCCCTCACATTTTTGTAAATATTTTATTATATCTTTTCATGTGACAACACTGAAGAAATTACACTTTGCTACAATGTAAAGTAGTGAGTGTACAGCTTGTATAACGGTGTAAATTTGCTGTCCCCTCAAAATAACTCAACACAGAGCCTTTAATGTCTAAATCACTGGCAACAAAAGTGAGTACACCCCTAAGTAAAAATGTCCAAATTGGGCCCAATTAGCCATTCTTCCTCCCCGGTGTCATGTGACTCATTAGTGTTCCAAGGTCTCAGGTGTGAATGGCGAGCAGGTGTGTTAAATTTTGTTTTGTTTTCGCTCTCACTCTCTCATACTGGTCACTGGAAGTTCAACATGGCACCTCATGGCAAAGAACTCTCTAAGGATCTGAAAAAAAGAATTGTTGCTCTACATAAAGATGGCCTAGGCTATAAGAGGATTGCCAAGACCTTGAAACTGAGCTGCAGCATGGTGGCTAAGACCATACAGAGGTTTAACAGGATAGGTTCTACTCAGAGCAGGCCTCACCATGGTCGACCAAAGAAGTTGAGTGCATGTGCTCAGCATCATATCCAAAGGTTGTCTTTGGAAAATAGACATATGAGTGCTGCCAGCATTGTTTCAGTGGTTAAAGGGGTGGGAGGTCAGTATGTCAGTGCTCAGACCATATGCCGCACACTGCATCAAATTGGTCTGCATGGTTGTCGTCCCAGGAGGAAGCCTCTTCTAAAGATGATGCATAAGAAAGCTTGCAAACAGTTTGCTGAAGACAAGCAGACTAAGGACATGAATTACTGGTCTGATGAGACCAAAATAAACTTATTTGGTTGAGATGGTGTCAAGCGTGTTTTGCGGCAACCAGGTGAGGAATACAAAGACAAGGGTGCCTTGCCTACAGTCAAGCATGGTGGTGGGAGTGTCATGGTCTGGGGCTGCACAAGTGCTGCAGGCACTGTGGAGCTACAGTTCATTGAGGGAACCATGAATGTCAGTATGTACTGTGACATACTGAAGCAGAGCATGATCCCCTCCCTTCAGAGACTGGGCCACAGGGCAGTATTCCAACATAACGACCCCAAACCCACCTCCAAGATGACCACTGCCTTGCTAAAGAAGCTGAGGGTAAAGGTGATAGAATGGCCAAGCATGTCTCCAGACCTAAATCCTATTGAGCATCTGTGGGGCATTCTGAAATGGAAGGTGGGAAGAGTGCAAGGTCTCTAACATCCACCAGCTCTGTGATGTCGTCATGGAGGAGTGGAAAAGGACTCCAGTGGCAACCTGTGAAGCTCTGGTGAACTCCATGCCCAAGAGGGTTAAGGCAGTCCTGGAAAATAATGGTGGCCACACAAAATATTGACATTTTGGGCCAAATTTGGACATTTTCACTTAGGGGTGTACTCACTTTTGTTGCCAGAGGTTTAGACATTAATGGCTGTGTGCTGAGTTATTCTGAGGGGACAGCAAATGTACACTGTTATACAAGCTGTACACTGACTACTTTACATTGTAGCATAGTGTCATTTCTTCAGTGTTGTCACATGAAAAGCTATAATAAAATATTTACAAAAATATGAGGGGTGTACTCACTTTTGTGAGATACTGTAGGTCACATTAAAGGTTCTGAAATTATTTATCTTTGTCTCATTTTTTTACATCACAGAAACCTGACATTTTAACAGGGGTGTGTGGACTTTTTATATCCACTGTATATACATACATATAGGGTTTGATTTACTAAGACAAATAAACTGTGCACTTTGCAAGTGCAGTTGCATCCTGTAAATTGCAGTTGCACTCATTTTTCTGAATACCCATTGAATACCCAATTTGGTGCAAAGAAAATTAAAAAAAACAAAACAAAAACATTTTCTTGCACATTTGGATTATGGAAATCCGCAGGGTTTACCAAATTCACTAAGCTCTGGTGAAAATTAGTGCAACTGCACTTGCAAAGTGCACATTTTATTTGCCTTTAGTAAATCTACCTCCATAGTGTATGTCCATTTCTGAGGAGATTTTTCTTGGCCAGGTTGAGTGATGATCATCTGGCCCTAACAGACATAATGCTCAGTAACTGAATAGTAACATGCCCTATTCAGCTGCTTTTTATTCATGTCGACAAAAGTCAGACTACCGCCTGATGCAATCGGGGCTCATACAGCCTATAGAAAAGGCTATCTACATAATAAACCTGGTCTCTCAGCGTTCTGTGTCCTGTAACCTAAACCTGGCATTGGGTTTAATGATTTAAAATAGATCTGTATTGTGTTCTGGGCACCAAAATCTTCAACATTTTCACCAATCACAGGTATTAATAACTTTTATATTAGGCACTGCATAAAAATGATGTATGTTGCTTATAGATCTTTTATCTCTACATAGAAAAATGATTTTGTTGTGCTGTTCTAAGTTTTAATATGCCTCTAAAAGCTCTGATACATCTGTGCTGCTTGGACAGGACATTCTAGTGCTGGGTGCTTGCAGTTCAATAACTCAATTCATGCTAATATTACTGCCTGCACCCAGCACAATTCTCCACTGTCACAGCTTGGTTTAGGTCACAAAACAATCATTGTTCCAGTCCTCCCCAGGCTAACAGGCTGGGCTAGCCCTTGTTAAGCTTGTTAGAATTCCATCGTTAGCAGAATTTGGCAAAATAGGAGAGAGTACATGGGAAAAGTCCATGTAATGCAGTTTAATCAAGTTTAACGGTTGATGTGTTTAATTAGTTTGAAATTTGCAATTATACAGTTTACACAAAATCATGAGTTTTTAGCAAATCTGCCACAGTTTGGAATGTTCACCATTCTAACATTTAATCAAAGAGAATAATAGCCTTGAAATTGACTTTCATGTTTCATTAACCATTTGACCTCTGGAAGATTTTACTGACCAGGGCATATCTTGCTATTCGGTACCGCAAAATTTAACTGGTAATTGCACAGTCATGCAACACTGTACACAAATTATATTTTATGTAATCATTCCTCACACAAATAGAGCTTTCTTTGGTGGTATTTGATCACTACCGTGTTTTTTATTTTTTGTTATAATAATTAAAAAAGGCTCGAAAATTTGGAGGAAAAAAAATATTTTTTTACTTTCTGCTATAAAACATATCCAATGAAAAAAATTAAAAATATCAAATTCTTCATAGATTTAGGCCAAAATGTATCCTGCTACATGTCTTTGGTAAGAAAAATCCCAATAAGTGCATATTAAGTGGTTTGCGTGAAAGTTATAACATCTTCAAATAATGGTATATATATTGGAATTTTTTTAAAATTTAGTAATGCCAGTGATCAGCGACTTATAATGGGACTGTGATAATGCGGCGAACAATCTGACACTAACTGACACTGACATCACCAGTGACACTAATACAATGATCAGGGCTAATACTATACACTGTCACTGTACTAATGACATGGCTAGGAAGGGGTTAACTGTGTGACTAACAAACTGTAATGTGTGTTGCTTTTACTAATCGATGTGGTGGATTTTTCTCCCTAAAACAGCCACATCGCTGCTCCATGTACAGAGCCCTGTGTTGTTAGTGAACACAAGGCTCTGTACTGTGATTCGCTAAGCTGATCCGCAGGCCCCAGCCATAAATCATTGGCTGTGAACTGCTGACTGTCTTGTGCTGTACAGAACCACAGCACAGATTGGGTGGGGGGCCTGTGCCCCCTACCGGGAAATGCCAGATCACATACATATAAGTGACCCGACACAGAGCCGCCGCCCCGTTGATGTATATGTACATGGGACAGTCCACAAGTGGTTAAATGATAGTCCGCCTCTACCCACAGGCTTCCCTTATCTGCATAGGCAGTTTTTGGTAAAGACAGCGGAAGTAAAAAATGCCAAAATGTGTGTGCTACAATGACAAGTGACATAGAACCACAGTACCAGCATTGAATACCAGTTGGCCATTGGCTCTTCAAAAGGTAAGTATTGCATCTCTTGAATCTACAGGCACCCACCTGCATAGTTAATGTGAACTATGCCTTTAACATTTCATTTTCTCCTTGCTTAAAGGGACCCTATTGCCACTGGAAAAAAACAAGTAGCCTGTTATAGAAGAGATTCAATACTTAGCTTTTGAAGATCTTCAAACCAACTGCTATACGATGCTGGCACTGTGGTTCCATGTCACTTGTCATTGTGGCACAAACATTTTGGCATCTTTTATTTCCTCTGTCAGGCTCTAAGTATGGAGTCTATGAATCGTCTCCATACCGCAAAACTTCGCAGTGACGTCATCACGCCCGCCGGAGAGAGCGGAGCACTTCACTGTCATGTTTGATGATATTTCATGATTGTAAGTACCCAGAGGCGTAACTAGAACCTTCAGGGCCCCGGTGCAAGAAATTATGAAGGGCCCCCTGACCAGGGCCCTTCCCTCTTCCCACTGATGCTGGGGCCCTTTACTCCTATTGTGGGTCCCTTTATTACTGCAGTGGGGCCCTTTCACAAGTTCTGCAGCAGGCCCCAGGGGGACCAGGGAAGCACACAGGGGCCCTGGGAACAGCAGAAGACAAGTAAACTGGATAGAGAAATATGAAGGAGGAGATTGGGTCCTCTAAATGCCGCTCCCGCCATCCCTCTTATTCAAGTGTACAAGGGAGGCACATGGGCCCCCTGGACCATGGGGCCCGGTTGCAATTGCAACCCCTGCAACCCCTATCGTTACGCCCCTGTAAGTACCTATCCTCCTCTAATAAACTGGTGTACGCATTACTGCACTATGGAGTTCTGTTCTGTGTCTCTTCCATGCTGAGTACTATTGATCTTTGGAGGCCAGCAATAGTTGATTTAATGGGGGAATGTCCAATCCAGCCATCCAGCAGGGATTTGTATGAAAACGATGTCAGACCTCTGTAATTGTGGGGTTTAGCAACCTAGTAAGCAGCTTGGCGTGCAGATGGAGGAGCACTGGATGAATTGAATGCACAGAGGAGCTACACCTTTTGAAGTCCTGTGTTATTCACATGCTTTCGGACTTTATTTTAATTTATCACTTTATGTATATGGAGCATTGTGATTCACATTGATGGTTAAGGCTATATAATATACTGTATATTGAAAGAAGGTTGCTGCACATCCTTTAAGTGTATTATTTAAAGAGACAGCGCAGCACGGTTTGCTTATATATGCTTTATTTGTTTATATCCATTAATAATGGGTACAGCTGTCTCATAGCACACACACAATCATTTGAGCACTTTGGAGCAATTTATGTTTTATTAAATTATATACTTGAAAATTCTGTACATTAAAGTTTGTTCTTATTTGGAAGATTTCCCCTCTATTCTTGTTCCTCTATCAACTGTAAAATGTTTGGTAAAAATGTGGTCTAGCAGCATCATATATAGATTTTTTTTCTTTTTTCTACATATCCATGGGGAAGGGGCAGGACTGGGAAAAGGGAAGGGCAGGAGGGGTGGCTGCCCTGGGCGCTGCTGTCATGTGAGGTGGCTGGGCGCCTCATGGAGAGTTCCTGCCACTACAAGCTGACAAGAATAGTGACAGCAGCATCACTACTCCAGTCAGCTCAGCGCAAGTCACAAGCCCAATCCAGAGGACAGAAGAGAGCCAGAAGGAGGTGCTCTCTCTCTCTCCCCTCCAGCTTCTCCTCCTGCCGTCGACCACTCCTGCATCAGTAATGTCAGATCAGGACTGTGCAAAGTAAGCCGACTCTGTAAAGTCCCAATCTGATAACAGGTGTCCTCAAGCCGCTCTCCTATACTCCTTCAGCAGCCAAGCATCTCTCCCCGCCGAGAGAAAGTGTTAAAGGTCCGCTGACCCTAGGCTGCTCCTCTACTCTGCCAAGATGAGGAGCAGTCTGGGGAGACATAACACAGCCACTACCATGCTGCATCTGATGTGTGCTTGATGGAGGAGAGGAATTGTACTGGGGACATGGTGGGGGTGTAAGAAACTGGGAATGAGTGTGCTAGTAGTTGAGAAGGATAAGAGGATTAGTGCTAGGAGGAAGGATTTGTGCAGGGGGGTGATGGGGGGTGCTAGGAACGATGATGGGATTTGTACTAGTAAGGAAAAATTTTTGTTGGCGGAGGTATTTGTTAGGAGGGGGATTTGGGGGGAGGATTTGTGCTAGGAGGGGAAATATGGGGGGGCGGTTGTGCTAGGAGGGAAAATTTGGGGGGGTCTAAATTTTTAGGGGAAATTTGGGAGGGATTTGTGTTAGGAGGTGGAATTGGGGTGGGTTTGTGTTGTGGGGAGTATTTATGCTAATGGGGGAAATTGGGGAGAAGGGATTTGGGGGGATTTGTAGTGGGAGAGGGGATTTGGGGGGAAAGGCTTTGTGCTAGAAAGGGCACCTTTTTTGGGGGGGGGGGGAATTGGTGTTAGGTAGGGGGATTTGGGGGGGCTGTGTTCGTAGGAATGATTAGGGGATTTGTGCTGGTGGGATTCAGGGGGAATTTGTGCTGAGAAGGAGAATTTGTGCTCATGGGGATATTTGGGGGGGGGGGGCATTTGGATTTGTGATGGGAGAGGATTGGTGCTCGAAGGGAAATTATGAGAGAGAGATTTGTGCTAGGATTGGTGATTGGGGGGGATTTGTGCTAGGAGGAGAGATTTGGGGAGAGGGACCATTTGAGGTGGGATGGGTCAAAGATTTGTGCCTGGAGGCGGAGATGTTTCATTTAGGAAGAATTTTGTCTGGCAAAGGGAATATATGCTTAGGGGGTCAGTAATGCTTGATTTTTTTTGAGGGGGGGAGAGCACAGATTGGCATCTTCGCCCTGGATGCTAGATGACCTTGTCCTGGCACTGAGAAGGGGGGATTCTAAGAAACCTTAAACACGTTGGCATATTTTATGCATATGCAGAGCAAAAAAAAAAAGGGTGAGATACTGAACTTCCTGCTTCCAGGCCTTTTATATGTGGTGTTCCTAGACTTCATTTATACCAGGAGTCAGGAAGATCTAATAGGAAGGACAGGTATTTCTTTGATAGTCACCCCCATCTAAGCCCTAAAAAAATATCCTACTGCAGTCAACGCCAGTCCTGAACTGATCTAATGCCTCCATCATACTATTAAAAAATGTACAATTTCCCATCACTTTCTGTTCAAGTGTCAGTCGTCACCAGGACAGAGTGGTTGAGTCTCTCTGAAGCCATAGACCACAATTAAAGCATAACTTAACCCAAAAACAAACCTTTTATATTTTGCAGCTCCTGACATGTTGTGACTACATTATTTTTTTTTTTACATAATTTTTTTCACGCTAAAAACATTTTTAGCAAGTACAGAAAATACCTGTTAAACTTTTCTGAAATGCAGTGTCCTTGTCACCTTTTGTGAGCTGAGCAAATAACAAAAACAATGCCATTTTTCTTTTGTAAACTTCCAATCCAATCAACAGCCATATATTGAGATGAACAAAGGCAGACATGCTTATTTAACCACTTCTGTACCAAGCCTATTTCTGACACTTCTTGCTTACAAGTTTAAATCAGTATTTTTTGCTAGAAATTTACTTTGAACTCCCAAACATTATATATATATATATATATATTAGCAAAGACTGAAGAATAAAAAGGCAGTCGTTGCAATATTTTATGTCACACGGTATTTACGCAGCGGTCTTTCAAATTCAAATAGTTTTTTTGGAAATAATACACTGCACTGAATTTAAAAAAACTAAACCGTAAAGTTAGCCCATTTTTTATTTTTTTTGTATATTGTGAAAGATGATGTTAAATAGATGCTCAACATGTTACGCTTTAAAATTGAACAAGCTTGTGGAATGGTGACAAACTACAGTACTCAAAAATCTCTATAGGTGATTCCTTTAAACATTTTTAACGGTTACCAGATTAGAGTTGCAGAGGAGGTCTTTTGTTAGAATTATTGCTCTTGCTCTGACAATCGCGGCGATACCTCAAATGTGTGATTTGAACACCATTTACATTTGTGGGTGCGAATTACGTATGCATTTTCTCATTTATTTTATTTTATTTTTTTTTACACTGTCCCTTTAAAAAAAAAAAAAAAGTCTGATCACTTTTATTGCTGCCACAAGGAAGGTAAACATCCCTTGTGACAGTAATAGGCAGTGACAGGTACTCTTTATGGAGGGACCTGGGGTCTGAAAGACCCCAAACCCCTCCTCTGAACTTTTCATTATTCAAAACACCAAAATCAGTGTTTGTGATTACTAGGGATTTTTTTTTTTAACATGGGGAATACTAGGGATTTTTAGAAATCTGTACCATTGGCAGCCGAGTAAACAGGAAGTGACGTTGCTTCCAGGTTACTATATTGGAGATCCCATCAAAGCTGATTCCGGTCAGGAGACCCAGACAGAGCAGCGGGAGGGGAGGGTTGTCCCCTCCCACTCCTTGTGATAGCGGTCAAGCGGCTGCTGAGCCACATCACCAGAAAGCCAACCGCCAACTCTAAGGAACGGTACTGGGGTGAAGCCTGCCGCTGCATATCACCCTGGTACAACCACTTCCTCAAGACAACGTACAGGTACATTGTTTCGCGGGGAAGTGGTTAAAGTCCAGCTTGCGTGTCAGTCATGGCTTCCTCCATTGATAAAGTGGAGGAGTGAGCATAGCCACCCAGGGACATTAAATATTTTATTTGCTGATTTACCAGGTGAAACCCAAATAAAAGAAAACAAAAAAGGCCACCTCAAATAATGCCCGGTAAGCTACAATATTTCCCATTATTGTTTTTGGGTTTAGACCAAAAACTATCCAAATTAAAGAAAAAAAAACATAGTTCCTCTTTAACAGAAGAGGGAGTATTGAAGTTAAACCCAAAAATAGCTTTCATATTGTAAATAATGATTGTTATAGTGCTGTCTCCAGGAGATTTCCCTTAGGATGACATAAGGCATCTCCATTACCGTCATTTAGGAGGTGACTCAGGATCCATTCCGAATGCGCTTTGGACAGCCTGTCATTTTTTTCTACATTTCGCTGAACATTCTTTTGGATGTGTTCTGCATATTCTCCCATTTATATACAAATGTCTGTGAACCGTCTAATGATGAGACTTGTTAAGCAGAGCTGGAGCAGCTAGTACCAAGAACAGTTTTTATCTTGTGTCAGCTTGAATCATGGCTTCACTATCTCAGCATCTCCCCCATGTGTCATCAACTCGTGATTTGGGTATTGTTAGTAGAAGATGTTAAGCTGTACTTACATGTTGTGACACTTCAAATGGAAGCAGGATATATTTTGAATGTATCATCTGTTATTTTCTGAGACGTGGGTCTATGGATAAATTCAAGTGCTTATGGTCAACATCTCATTTATTTGTCACATTTATTATTTGCAGTATTGGTGTTCAGGCTTTGCTGTGCACAATAGTTAAATTCTGCTTGGTAATATCACTGGTATGTTAAAAGGGAATTCCACTCAGTACTAAAAATACAGTTCTATGTGGATTCCATTATGTTGATGAATCGTTGCTCATTCTGAAATGTCATATCAAGAAAAATAAGGGGGCTGCCATTGCTGAGTAACCCTTCTCTGAAAAAATAGTTGCCTGACACACTCATTTAGTGCCTCTCGGACATTCAAGGGAGGATATAAATGATATAAACAAAAAAGACTTCATCAGCGCTCAAATCTTGGAGGTGGGGGGTGGATAATGGCAGATAAATATAACCATAATTTCACAAGTCTCTTTAATAGGCTTCAGCCTTCCAAAGGTAACTGGGCTTGCTCCAGGCCTTGCTGCCCACTCTGGACATGGGGGATCCTGGTAGCTGAACGAATACAATAAAGACAAAAAAAGGGGGCATCGGCCTTGTGTATTAACCAAGATAACATTTATTGTTTAAAACACAACTGGATTTACTCACAGGTGGAAGCTTAGTTGATGTATTTTAGGGGTCATACCCTCTTTTTCTGAGGAAGAGGGTATAACCCTTGAAATGTGTAGGTTCTGCTTCTGTTATCACATCAGCTATTCCTGCCTTTAGTACTGTTGAAGATGTTTCTTGAAGCTGGTTTCCCTTAATGTTTAATTGCTTTTCACTCAGCTTAGTTTGTGAGTATATCCACTTGTGTTTTATACCAGCCTTTTTCAACCACTGTTCTATACAATAAATGGTAATGCACAAGGCTGGAGAGGAGACTACAAATGGCTTTTTTTAACACACCTTGCGAAGGCACAATCCATTCTGTGGTCAACCCCAAGAAATGCCATGCAGAAGGTTGCAAGAGATGGGCAGCACTCAGATGCAGTAAAGGAGGATAAATGTGAAAACAAAATGTTCAGTTAGGGTTTATGTCTACTTTAACCTCTTTATGCTGATGGAAGACTGTGCTTTAAATGGGCCATGATGCCTGAGGGTGGTAGGAGATTTTTCTGATCCTGTGATATTGTGATTGCACAGTACTAATATCATATTTAAATAGAAGATCCTGCGCTAGAGCCAATGCTTGTAGTCTCTCAAATATGCAGCTATGCAGACAGGTTTTGGTGCAACCATATAAGCCAATGATAACAGAAACTGCAGCGCAAAAAGTACAAAACAAAGTTCATTAATGATGATCCTATGGGTTCAATAGGTGTGTACGCCCATCACCAAAAACACCGCCACACACAGCTTCTTACCAGATTCCCATGACCCTCTATTACGGTATCCTAGTAGTAATTACTTGAAACAAAACATGAAAAACGCGACGTCAAAGACAATAGTAACCGAATATACCAACGTGGTTTTGGACAGACGTATCGACGTATAAACTCTCTGATGTTCGTAACCGAGATCGCGTCCTAGAAGATAAATTTATACTATAATCATGACACGTTAGTGTTATAGTGTCCTAGTCTTTTTAGAGGATGGTGGGAGTCCGTAGTACCGGGTAAATTTCGTGTCAGAAGGTAGTCGTATTTCTCCAATTTCATCTGTATTTGGGATTGACTT
>BLSH010077902.1:558673-584087 GCA_018402905.1 Glandirana rugosa | reverse complement strand
TCCACATTTTCACAGCTCTAACTGTGAAGAAACCTTTCTGTATTTGGAGATGAAATCTTTTTTCCTCTAGATGTAGAGAGTGCCCCCTTGTCCTCTGTGATGATCTTAAAGTGGATAACTCAACACCAAGTTCACTATATGGACCACTTATGTATTTATACATGTTGATCATATGCCCCCTTAATCTCCTCTTCTCAAGAGAGAATAAATTCAGTTCCTCTAATCTTTCCTCATAGCTGAGCTCCTCCATGCCTTTTATTAGTTTGGTTGCCCTTCTCTGCACTTTCTCCAGTTCCCCGATATCCTTTTTGAGGACTGGTGCCCAAAACTGAACTGCATATTCCAGATGAGGCCTTACTAATGATTTGTACAGGGGCAAAATGATCTCTATCTCTCTAGAATCCATACCCAATATAAGAAAGGATTTTGCTTGCTTTGGAAACCGCAGCTTGGCATTGCATGCCATTATTAAGCTTATGATCTACCAAAACCCCCAGATCCTTCTCCATTATGGATTCCCCCAGTTGTACTCCCCCTAGTATTTATGTTGCACGCATATTCTTAGCTCCCAAGTGCATAACTTTACAGAGAATCTTGGGGATTCTCTGCCAAGGGAGGTGGCTATGACCTGCGTAATAAGTGGATTTCAATGTAAATATTATGGCTTTATTAGAAATAGCATTTCTAACTCTAGGTGGTAAAATACTCGAAGGGAGTGCAAAATCCAGGGGATTAATCTGCTTGCCTTTGATGAGGGAAAATTAGACTTTCTTTTTCTATTGGAAGTTGTCTTATAGCGGTTTTACTTTTTCTTTATTAGTAAAACATGTCAAACTAGTTTGGTCTTTCTTTTTAACCCTTTTTTACGATGTTACTTATGGGTCTGAAGCATATAATTGACCCTCTGTAGGATGTGTGTCCGTTCACTGATTTCGAGGCCTTCTGAGTCTTTCCCAATGACCTCTATTCTTGTTTTGTTTTCATTGACCTGCATATACTACTTTCACCTCTGGTTTGTGTGTATACATTTCTATAATATTTCTCTCCTCTTCTTTAATGAGAAAATATTTTACAATTTATTACTAGGGAGAAGCATTTGTACCGGGAAACCAAGCCAACTTGACAGTCTGGGACCCCCAGAAAGACCTCAATGTGCGTGTATGCATGGCTAATTCTGCTGGATGTGGACCATGGAGTGACTTTCTTCTCGTAGCTTCTACAGAAGAACCTGGTGAGTACTGAATGTTTTCAGTACTAATTTTCTCTGTAATATACTGCATGAACCACTGGTAAAGTCGGACTGTTACTTATCATTGTTGATATGTGAAGTTGTAGAGCTTGAACTGTTGTTTAAGGCCTCATACACACGGACGTTTTTTGATGCCAATGTTTTTTGGCATTTTTTGCAGCTCTCCATGTTAGTCAATGGCACCATAAAAACGCCAATGTTTTTTAGCTGTAGAGGGCGCCGGTGTTAGTGAGCTGAAACTAGAACCCACGGAAAGCACGTTTTAAGGCTCTAACATTTTGGCGTTTTTGACGCCGATGCCGCAGAACGCTCACTAATGCCGTACCGGCGTTAACCGGAGTTTTTGACGCCAATGTTTTTAGGTTGAAAAATAGCAGAAGATTTTGATGCCGACGCTCATTAACGCCAATGCAAATTGCCGAAAAAAACACTAATTTTTCCCTGACGTCGGACCCGACATTTTGCTTATTTTTAAACATACGCCCGTTGTGTATGAGGCCTAATAGTTAATAAAAAAAAAGGTGCATTTATTTTTCTTTGCATTTTTTCAACCTTGTGGTTTTGTATCAGCTTGGGATATTGGATTACATGAACAAGATTCTGGTATATTCATTTTCTTTGTTGCTGCTTAATGTTTTCAATTTATCATTATAGTTGCTAATTTTAGTAGCCCTACCCCCAAAGGAGCCACTTGGTGATTTTGGGTTCTCTGTTCTTGCACCTCAACTCCAAGAATCAGCCCCTCTAGCACACCTGGTTAGATAAAATCACTGCAAACACTTTTAAGGATACAAGTAGAAAATACTGTTATCCTGGCAATGGATTGTTACCAGAAACAGACAGGCACACTGGATAGTGATAAAGTTGAATATGTGATCATGGTTTAAAATTTGTGTAAACTTACAGCACTGTTAAACCTTAATGCAGAGAATCCATACGATAGAAATGACAACCTTCAATATTTAGCAACTGTAAATATAGAGAAAAAAAAACAGTAATATATAAGCCCATAACACGGCACTGAGAGAGAGGAGAGAAGGTTTGTTAACTTCTCAGTTCCTTCTGGGCCACAAACTCAATTAAGAGGTAAAAGAAAACATTGATTAAAACCGGTACAGTAAACAAAGTTCGGTAGCGTTACAGGTCCTGGGGTGAAGAAAACTAACATCTTCTGCTAGCAAACGGTGGGGCTCTTTTGTTTTGAGAGTAGGTTTAATCAAGCTCAAATGAAGCAGTAATCATCTAGGACAGTGGTTCTCAACTCCTGTCCTCAGGACCCACCAACAGGCCAGATTTTAAGTATTACCTTGGGGGAATGCAGACTAGAATACTGAAATCACTGAGCAGCAAATTATATCACCTGTGATGTATTTCACTTATCCTGCAAACCTGGCCTGTTAGTGGATCCTGAGGACCAGAGTTGAGAACCACTGATCTAGGATGTTTTTAGGTAGTGATCTATAAGGACAAACTGGCTAAAGCATCCTATGACACCAGAAAGGGAAATCGGTGTCTGCATGCATTGTTTGCACTGTACTAAAAAGGATGTTGGGTTTGCACCCACTCACCAATCCTCTGTGCGATGACACAATGGAAATCCCAAGTGCTGGTTCAGGCTCCTGGCGATGTAGTGAGGCACTGGATCACCTCCTGACAACCAATCAAGATGGCGGGTAGCAGAACTTGCAAAATGATTGGACAGCGGCCGACCCAATACCCAGATCATGGGTAAAGTGATCCCTGGAATGGTGTGGATCATCCTGGCTGCATAGTGCTGAACTGCTGAGCAGGATCACTGTGCTGAATGGTGGTGGGCCATGTGGTTTACTCTCCTTCTGGCATCCCTCAGCCCCGTCCTCTATTTCCTCTCTCTCCTGGAAGTGCTCACTCGGTAGTGCTGTGGAGAGCCGTGGCTCTCTCTCTCTCCCAGATAATTCTAACTTACCCTTGCTTCAGGTGCCCAGGCTGGCACATCCCAAGGGATCTTTATGACTTTGTCTCCCTTCCCTGTCACACACTCCTGTCACCTGTCTCTCTTCTCCCTCAGCTCCTTTTCCCAGGCCTCAGGCTGTATTCCTCTCCCTCCAGCAGTGCCTGCTGGAAACTGTAGTTTTCACTTGGGCTTAGGCAATGGGCCCCCTGTCTTCGGAACTATATGTCCAATGATTCTCTTCTGGCATCTTGCGATTGGTTCCTTCTTTCGGCCAATGGTAAAGGAGGGGGAAGAATCAGAATTGGCAGGGCATCCGCATCAGTGCGGCTCTGTCCCTGCCTCGCGCACTGCTGATGGGAGAAAGGGGGTACCGAGTGGGGGGGCCAGAGCAAACAGATGGCGAGAGAGACGCACGTACTCGCAGCTGCACTCTCCCTCTGTCCCTGCATGTTGTTCCAGTCTCCTGCTGTGGTGGTGCTCCGAGCGGGCGGGGGGATAAAGTCTGCAGATGCCCACAGCACAGCAGCTCTGGTCCCCTGCGAGTCTCCCTGCTGATAGGAGAAGGGGGTGGGGTCAGGTGGGGAGAGCAGCAGAGAAAGGGTAGCATCCCCTACATGTTATACTTAAGAAATTTCAGCAACATTCAAATTTGTCCTCATCCTCTGCATGCTTCCTGTGTTATCTCAAAGAGACCTCCTAGTCCTTATCTTGAATTGCAGAATGATTAGTCTTTATGTTCTGATCTGAGAGTGGGAGGGCTTTAGTAGTTCAGCAAAAGACACTGGCCAATGACCCCACTTAGTCAACAAAAATTTGTTTGAGATTCCAATATAATTTGAGATACCTGTATCTCTGGATGTACGGAGGATTTTAACTTTCCGTTTTCACTTAAAGCGGTAGTAAACCCATGCATTTAACAGGTTAAAAACCAGTCACATTTCCGGCATGTGCCGGAAATGTAACACTCCCATTGGTTGTGCTCTAAACCAAACTGTCAAACCATCCAATGGCTGGTGTCATAGCTGATCACATGTGCAGCATCATGGCAGTTGTAGATTAAACAGAGGCAAAGATGGCAGCTTCCTTGGCTGGAAATGATAGGAGGGTTTACTACTACGTTAAGTTGAATTCAAGGCTGGAACAAAAAATACCCTTGCAGATGGGTCCCTCCTGCACTACCAGGTTTAAATGCTCATTATGCCTAACAGTACCAGAATAAGGGGAAATATAGATGTGAATTGCTGCCAAGTGGCCAGGGTAGAGATGTTAAAACAGCATATATGTGGAAGACAGATGGTGTTTAACCTCTTCCCGCCTAAGGGTAAAACAGATGTTAATGCCTAAGCACAATTCTGCAGCTTTGACAAGTAAAACTGTACATATTATCACAACTATTTTGTTCATCCAGGTGAATTATACCTTGTTGTTTTCACTGCTTTCATTTGGTGATAAATGGTAATGGATATCTCCTGATTTATTTTTTTTATTATCAAAAGAAAACTGTCCCAAAAAAAAGTTTTTCTTAAACTGCTTGCTGACCAGCCGCCGTTGTTTTGCAACGGCAGGTCGGCTCTCCTGCACAAACCACTGTCATGGTACGTCAGCTCGAGCAGGCGCAGTTGCGGGCAGGAGTGCGCCGCCAGTGGCATGCGCCCGCTGGTCGGGCAGACTCAACATCTGCCGGCGACCTGTGATCGCCTTCTACAGAGGCAGAACGGGGCCCGTTCTGTCAGGGGACTTGACACTGATCGACTGTTCCCAGTGATCGAGAACAGAGAGATCTGTCATGTCCCTGCCAGCCCCAGCCCCCCTACAGTTATAACACACAAAGTGAACATATTTAACCCCTTGATCGTCCCCTGCAATGTAACCCCTTCCCTTCCAGTGACATTTACACAGTAATCAGTGGCTATTTTTAGCTCTGATCGCTGTATAAATGGCATTAGTCCCAAAAATGTTTCAAAAGTGTCCAATTTGTCTGCTGCAATGTCAGTCCCGCTAAAAATCTTAGATTGCCGCCATTACTAGTAAAAAAAATAATAATAATAATAAAATTGCCAAAAATCATAGTTTGTAGACGCGATAACTTTTGCGCAAACCCAATCAATATACGCTTATTGCGTTTTTTTTTATTTTACCAAATTTATGTAGAAGAATATATATTGGCCTAAACTGTGGAGGAAATTCATTTTTTATATATTTTTTATAATATAATATTATAGCAAAAAGTAGAAAAAATTTGGTGTTTTTTTGTTTATAGAGCAAAAACTTAAAACCGCAGAAGTGATCAAATACCACAAAAAGAAAGCTTTATTTGTCGGAACAAAGGACGGCAATTTTTGTTTGGGTACAACGTCGCATGACCGTGCAATTGTCAGTTAAATTGACGCAGTGCCATAACGCAAAAAGTGCTCTGGTCATTAAGGGGACAAATCCTGCTGGGGCTGAAGTGGTTAAATTTAGCTGTATATTTCTTGCTACTACCATAACCTACCACCAGACTACCACCTATAATAAATTCTCCTGCTCCTGATCATCGCACGATGATACCACTAATGTGTATCTTAGTTGCTGTTTGTTACCAATAGTACAGTCCAGAAACAATAGTGCACATTTTGCTTTTTTTTCTTATCCTACCTAAAAACACCCTGACACTGACTGACAATGATACTAATTGAAAAAATCCCTTTTTTTAAAAAAATCCTGCTCAAAATATACTGACGATTACCTTTGACCCTGACCTTAACCTTACTTGACCCACTAAGCCTGGCACTGACCTAGATCAAACCTTGATCTAGGTATTTTTTTACTTCATTTTTTTTATTTTTATTTTTTTTTACACAGTTTTTTGTTTTATTTTCTCTCTGCAAGGAGAAAGAGAGAGATTTACAATGCATCTCTTCCCTCCATTCAGAGGGAGAGAAAACACAGGAGTGGGCTTCACAGTCACTGACAGCCAATCAGAGGCTATCACAGCAATCAGGTGACCCAGAACTGGGACTTCGGGTTCTCGATTGTTGGTACGGGACCCGAGGCTCCCGGTGAGACCCTGGTCTCTGTGCTAGGAGTGAGCAGTGCGGAGCGCTCTCAGCACAAAGACGGACATGCATATATGTGGCCCCCACGAAAAAAAGCCAAGCCCAGCCTGTTCAGGGATGATTGTTCCATTTTGATGTAAATGACCTCTTTCATGCATGTTGCAAACTAGTTGTCCTGTCTGTCCAAACTGTGCACTTTACTGTCCTTGAAAGAAGTTCCATTTTCCTTAAAGCATAAGCCCAGTTTTGTAATAACAATATAGCAAATTAAAATGTATGTAGCCTATACAATTGCTAAACAAGCCATATTGTAATTAAATGTTATTTGAGTGTTTATTTACCTTTCCATTTTAATCTCTAGCGTGATTTTCTGTAAAGTTGAATACAATATACAAGTCAGATTTTGGGCATCTTCTGCATCAACATTTTCATTTTTGGTGAGATATGGGTTAGTTCTAATGGGATTCAGACACTTTTCTTCCTAGAACACTGATAGATCATCAGCTGTATATAATAAAGCCATCCCTCAGTCTTCACAATGTACATTGATCGCCCAGAGGGGATTGTTTTTCTCAACAATATTGAAGTTACTTCTTAAAGCGGAGTTCCGCCCTAAAATGGAACTTCCGCTGATCAGATTCCTCCCCCCTCCGGTGCCACATTTGGCACTTTTCAGGGGGGAGCGGACACCTGTCAAAACTAGGTATTCGCTCCCACTTACGGGGAAAGATCGCCACACAATTGCGGAGATCTACGCAATGTCCGCCCACCCCCGCTGCCTTCTGGAAGACACGCATGTCCCAGAAGACAGCAGGGACCATTGGGAAAACGCAGCGTAACTCGTGTATGCGCAGTAGGAAACCGGCTGTGAAGCAGCAAGGCTTCACTTCCTGTTTCCCTTAGTAGGAATGTTGGCATCTGTACCTGGAGCCGAGGGACGGATCGGATTTGGATGCCGACATTGCGGGCTCCCTAGACAGGTAAGTGTCCTTATATTAACCCCTACAGATCTGCACTATAGCCGAAAGACGGCTACGGTGCCGATCTGAATTGCCAGGCGGAATTGATGTCCACTGGAGACCCACAATCGCCTAATAGAGCGGCAGAAAGGGGAACCGCCAATGTAAACGGTTCCCCGTTCTGTGAGGGGGTACATAACAGATCTATTGATCCCAGTGATCGGGATCAGTGAGATCTGTTATGTCCCTGCCAGCCCAGCTCCCATACAGTTAGAACACATACAGGGAACACAGTTAACCCCTTCACTGCCCCCTTAGTATTAACCCCTTCCCTGCAAGTGACATTTATACAGTAATCAGTGGCTATTTAAATTTTTGATCGCTGTATAAATGTCAGTGGTCCCAAAAAAAGTGTAAAAAATGTCCGACGTCTGCTGCAATATCGCAGTCCCGATAAAAATCGCAGATCACCGCCATTACTAGTAAAAAAAATAAAATAATAAAAACACCATAAATCAATTCCCATAGTTTGTAGACGCGATAACTTTTGCACAAACCAATCAATATACGCCGATTGCGTTTTATTTTTTTTTTTTTACCAAAAATATGTAGAAGAATATATATCGGCCAAAACTGAAGAATATTTTTTTTTTATATTTTTTTTTTGGGATATTTACGATAGCAAAAAGTAAAAAATATTTGTTCTTTTTTCAAAATCGTCTTTGTTTATAGCGCAAAAAATACCACCAAAAGAAAGCTCTATTTGTGGGGAAAAAAATATAAAAACGTTGTTTTGGAACAGCGTCGCACGACTGCACAATTGTAAATGCGACAGTGCTGAAAGCCGAAAATTGGTCTGGGCAGGAGGGGGGTTTAAGTGCCCAGTAAGCAAATGATTAAAAGTCAGCAGCTACAGTATTTGTAGCTGCTGACTTTTAATTTTTTTTTTTTGTTTTTTACCCGCATGGAGCTCCGCTTTAAGGTGTAGGAATACTGTTGAGTCTTGACCTGCAGAATTTGCCCTCCTATGTTGGTCCATTCACTTGTGGAGAGGTTGTTTTGTCTCCCAAATGTACAGGTCTTTGCATTCCTCAATAAACTGCACTGCATAAGTTACTTTGCTTGTGTTTGGGTGTTGGCTCTTTAGGATGTACCAGCTTCTGTCTCGTTGTATTCCTGGGGCTTGAAGAACACAGGGATGCAATGTTTGTTAAAGATTCTTCTGAGGTTTTCTGACACTCCAGCTACATATTGGATGATAATGATTGTGACAACAGCTGACATTGATTTTATTGTAATTGGGTTTTATTTTTTGAGCGTCTGCTGTTGATTCCCCTATGTAAAGCCAGTACCCTGAGTGTGTTGACATGCTCTCTTTAACCACTTCCTGGCCACCACGGAGCAGATTTATTATTTGTGATTATTTACAGCAGAAGCTGATCTGCAGCCGGGTGGCAGGCTCTAGAAGTCCGCCAGCACCCGCCGATCGTTGGGCAGAGACTCAGAACGGAGATCTGCCTATGTAAACAAGGCAAATCTTCGTTCTGACAGAGGGGAAGAGATGGAATAAAAACCATCTCTTCCCCTAGTAAAAACAGCACATGCAGTACACAGAAAAACTGTCTAGGCGCACAGTTAACCCTTTGATTGCCCTAGATGTTTAATCCCTTACAAGCCAGTGTCATTTTACAGTGACAGTGGGTATTTTTATCACTGATCATGGTATTAGTGTCACTCGTTCCTACAAAGCTTCAAAAGTGTCAGTTAGTATCAAATTGTATGCCGCAATATCGCAGTCCTTCTATTTAGGACTAAAAAATAAATAAAATAAAAATCATATACCATAGTTTGTAGACACTATAACTTGTAGGCACGTATTCATAAGTGTCAAAGGCTTTTCATTTTATTGACAATTGCATTAAGGTGGATGTAAACCCTTACATATACCCAGTGAAGTGAACAGCCTCAGATGATACACAGAGATGAAACAAGTCCTCCTACATATGTTTTACTTGTATATCTGCTATCTTCAGCTTTATATATTCTTTAGGAAGTTAAGATCCTGTTAGAGATTTTCTCTTCATGTTCAGCATGTGAAGTCTGGGCATGCAGCCAAGAGGGCTGATTGGAATAAAGGCACACTCCACATAAGGAGAGACAGGCAGAGACTTGCAGAGCTGTCCTGTGATATAGCAAGCCCTCTGCTAATTTATTTATAGCAACCTCCCCGACACAAAATTCAGCCTTTTTTATCTCCTGTGTTGGAGAACTTGTCAGAAGTTATCATGCTGATAACCGAGCAGGAGAAAGCCACGGGACTTAGTGCTTTGAGATAGATAAGAAAACACTGCAGATATATGTGCTTAGCTAAAATTTTGTTTGAATCGGGTTTACATCCACTAAGTTTATGCAAAGAGTCAATATTTGCAGTGTTGACCCTTCTTTTTCAAGACCTCTGCAATCCGACGTGGCATGCTGCCAATCAACTTCTGGGCCGTATCCTGACTGATGGCAGCCCATTCTTCTATAATCATTGCTTAAAGTTTTTGTCAGAATTTGTGAGTTTTTTTTTGTTCACCTGCCTCTTGAGGATTGATCACAAGTTCTCAATGGGATTAAGGTCTGGGGAGTTTTCTGGCCATGGACCCAAAATTTTGATGTTTTGTTCCCCAAACCACTTAGTTATAACTTTTGTCCAATGGCAAGGTGCTCCATTATGCTATAAAAGGCATTGTTCTTCACAAAACTGTTCTTGGATGGTTGGGAGAAGTTGTCCTCGGAGGATGTTTTTGTACCATTCTTTATTCATGGCTGTGTTCTTAGGCAAAATTGTGAGTGAGCCCACTCCCTTGGTTGAGAAGCAACCCCACACATGAATGGTCTGAGGATACTTTACTGTTGGCATGATACAGGACTGATGGCAGCACTCACCTTTTCTTCTCTGGACAAGGTTTTTTCCGGATGCCCCAAACAATCGGAAAGGGGATTCATCAGAGAAAATGACCTCAGCAGTCCAATCCATGTATCTTTTTCAGAATATCAGTCTGTCCCTGATGTTTTTCCTGGAGAGAAATGGCTTATTTGCTGCCCTTCTTGACGCCAGGCCTTCCTCCAATAGTCTTCTCCTCACTGTGGGTACAGATGGACTCACACCTACCTGCTGCCATTCCTGAGCAAGCTCTGCCCTGGTGGTGCCCCGATCCTGCAGCTGAATCCCCTGTAGGAGACGGTCCTTGCGCTTGCTGAACCTTCTTGTGCGCCCTAAAGCCTTTTTCACAAATGCAGTGGAAATGTTTTTTATGGGATTAAAGGAGAAGTCCAGCCAAAGCTTGTATGGCTGGTCTTCTCCTATGGATCTCAGGAGTGCAATTCGTTTTTGCACTCTGTGACCCGATTTCAGCAGTCAGCTCTCTGCTGATGTCATGGATATCCATTCAGGCACCGCGTCATCCCAACCACGGAGTCTGGATCTGCCAGGTGCCTGGACTGACACCCATCTCAGCCTCTCATCGAGCCGCTGAGAGCCTGAGACAGCCTGCTCTGCCCCTCCACAGCCCAGCGCTCCAATGAGCGGAGATGAGCAGAGAGCTGTGACTGACAGTCTACAGCTCTCTGCTTATAGAGCAGGGAAAACCAAGCCATCGGCGATGTTTGATCGCCCGGTTTTTAGTACAGAGGCGCCGGGGGACAGATGCAGCATCGGAGCAATGCTGCATCCACCTAGGTAAGTATTAATGGGGGAAAAAAAAAAGCACATACTTCTTCGCTTTTAAGTTCATTTTCATGGCAAAGAGGGACTTTGTAATTATTTGCAATTCATCTGATCACTCTTTGTAACATTCTGGAGTATATGCACATGGCCATCATAAAAACTGAGGCAGCAGACTTTGTGAAAATGAATATTTGTATAATTGTCAAAACTTTTGGCCTCGGCTGTATGTTCACAGCTAGCATAACAGCCAAGGAACTGACGTTTTTAAAAGCTCAACAATGGTAGACCTGTATTTCCCCCATAAGTGTCTATGAAATAAATATTGCACAAATGGTTTTATAAATGCATAAGTGTGGTTACATGGAATATGCCTGAAACGTCAAGGGTTAACTCATTATTCCCCCCAAAGTAATCCCTCGTGCACTAATGGAAAACAGCACAGTTTGCGGCAATTGGTTTAATTATTTTTAATCTTAAGACAAATGAGTTTTGATTGTCCCTTTTTTTTGGCTATAGTCCGCCCAGAGCAGCTAACATTAATTTAAATAAAGGGGATTGTATAACCTGTGCCTTGATGAGTTTTCCAAAAATAACTCCCCGGCAGCCTGCTAGGCTTTTCATTTCTTTTGTGCCCAATTCGGCTGGTGACTGGTAAAAGCACATAAAAGTTGCACTCATGTATGCACCTACCAGTTCTATTCATGGTATCCTAATAGTGATTATTTAAAAACTTGAGTGGGTAGTTGATGCGTGTGCCACATTCAGCCTGGCGCACCCCTTACCGACGTCTTTCTTGATGCTCATCTCCTGACGCTCTTGTTAAAATCTCCGCCTTTCCCAAATTCTTTCACAGTCAGTTTGTCGCCCCCACAACACATCTTATCTCTTGTTCATACTGTTTGGATTACTTTAGAAACTGAAAAGCCGACAGCTTTACAAGTCAGCAGTGAATGGATGTGTGTAGATTTATGAATATATAATATTGTGTTCTATATATTTAGAATGCTGTCAGACGGCACTTGTATATGAAATGGCCCCCGTTGGTAAAGGCAATGTATAGTCATCTTTGTTTTTAGATAAACAGATCAGGTGGATATAATTAATCTTCTCAATCAAAAGTTTATCAAAACTTTTAGACAGGTGTGAAAAAATGCTGTAAATTAAGAATGCTTTCACAAATAGAAATGCTAATAGTTTATTTTTATTAATTAACAAAATGGAACAGAAGAGAAATCAAAATCAAATCAATATTTTGTGTGACCACCCTTTGCCTTCAAAACAACATCAATTCTTCTAGGTACACCTGCACACAGTTTATGAAGGAACTCGGCAGGTAGGTTGTTCCAAACATCTTGGAGAACTAAACACAGATTTTTTTGTGGATGTAGGCTGCCTTAAATCCTTCTGATGGCTCTGTGGGGGCCAAACCATCACTTCCAGGACAGGACCCCTTGTTGTTCTTTATGCTGAAGATAGTTCTTAAAGTGGATGTAAACCCTCACATATACCAAGTGAAGTGAACAGCCTCAGATTATACACAGGGATGAAACAAATCTCCCTATATAAGTTTTACATGGATATATGCTATCCTCACATTTATATATTGTTTAGAAACTGCACATTGTTGGAATTTTCACTTCCTCATTCCCCTCTAGGAGTGGTTATTGCTGGGCACTCTGAGATAGCTGATTGGAGAAAAGGCACAGGCCCCCTCCCCACACATACAGAGCTTGCCAGTGAATTTGTGAAGCAGTGTGCTAATCTATTTATAGCAACCTCCTCCGACACACTTCTATCTCCAGGTCTCGGAGAGCTTGTCAAAAGTTGATGGCTGATAACAGAGGAATGGAGCAAAACAGAGCTAGGATACACAGGGCTTTGAAGAGAGATAAGAAAACTGTACAGGTATATGTGTCCAGCTCAATTTTCATAAATCGGGTTTACATCCACTTTAATGACTAAGTTTGGGGTCGTGGTCCTCCTGCAGAATTAATTTGGGGTCAATCACACACCTCACTGATGGTATGGCATGATGGATAAGTATCGGCCTGTATTTCTCAGCATTGAGGAGACCATGGATTCTGACCAAATCTCCAACCCCATTTGCAGCAATGCAACCTCCACCATGCTTCACTGTTGTCTGCAGCCACCCATTATTGCACCGCTCTCCACCTTTCCCGAACAAGCTGCCTCCTGCTACGTCTAAATATTTAAATTTTGACTCATCAGTCCAGAGCACCTGTTGCCATTTTTCTGCACCCCAATTCCCCAATGTTTTCATGTATAGTTGAATTTCTTAGCCTTGTTTCCACATTGGAGGTATGGCTTTTTGGCCGCAATTCTTCCCTGAAGACCACTTTTGGCCAGACTACTCTGGACAGTAGATGGGTGTATCTAAGTCCCAGGCACATGCAGTCAGGGAAGGCAGGTGAGGCAGAGCCATGAACATAAAAAAAATCATGCTTTGAGGGTCGTAGCTCGGCACTCGGCAACATGGAGTAACAGAGTCCCCAAATTTGAGGGGAAGGTAGCCTGAGTCCTACCCCACCACTGGTCAAAATTTGGGGCTCCTTGGCACCTATGGTTCCGGAGATACGGGGCTCCTTGCACAGCCTTTCAGAAGCTACATACAGCAAGGCCAGTTTAAATACAAGCTGGCAAATGCTGTTTGCAGCAGACTGAGAGGATGAGCTCACAGTGCCTCTGACATCTTGTCAGAGGCACTGAGCTCAATGGACGGACAGCTTGGAGCCTTGGACCAATGGTAAAGCACCTGGAAGCTAATGGAGATCACTAGAGTAGTGATAGGTACAGTGTTGAATGTCCATGCAATTGTCATTCAAAGTCAGACAAAACTGACAGCTGAAAATTGCCCTGGGCAGAAAGGAGTTAAAAGCGCCCAGTATTGAAGTGGTTAAAGGCTCTTGACAAGTAAAAAATAAAAATCGCAACTACCAGACCCGTATAAGTAGCATTCCAGGTAGGTTTCAGCTGGTGCAATCTGCAGGTAGCTTCTAGATCAGTGGCGGCCTGTGCATTAGGGGCGCTCCCCCCTTCCATGCGTCTGGCCCCTTAATCTACATGCAGGGAGCCGGACGCATGGATTCCAATGGAGGGGGTGTTTTTTTGAAGCATGTGGTTAGCCAGAGGTTCTAATAGGCCCATCCAGTTGTGTGAAGATAGCAAATGAATATTCATTATCGCCATACTGATCCCCCCAGCCAATCAGGAAGCAGGTCTGAGACCCGTCACCCGATTGGCTGAAAGGACAGGCGATCCTATTGGACACCTAGCAGGGGGAGAGAAGAGACGCACAGCCACCGTAACCTAGGAGAGGACACAAGAGCGGCTGCCTGACCCACAGCTCGCCGCCCATCACCTGCTGCCTGACCCACAGCTTGCCGCCCGTCACCCACTGCCTGACCCACAGCTTGCCACCCATCACCCACTGCCTGACCCATAGCTTGCCACCTGTCACCCGCTGCCTGACCCACAGCTTGCCACTCGTCACCTGCTACCTGACCCACAGCTTGCCACTCGTCACCCACTACCTGACCCACAGCTCGCTGCCCGTCACCCGCTGCCTGACCCGCAGCTCACCGCCCGCCATCTACCACATATATGGGGTAAGTGCTGGACAGACCAGCAGACAGAGGGACTCTGGTTAAGTGCCGCCAGCCGCCTGGGGGTGGTGGTTTGGTCTCATAACAGAACACAATGATATGGATCTACTTTCAACTTTCAAAAGAGGCTCTTTCGCAGTCTGGGTATTTTGATGATAAGTTGTGTTTTTCACAGCGTGAATTAAAAAATTGACATTTCTTTCTGATTGCTTATTTGATAGCTTAATTTAACTTTAATAGCAGAAGGGGTTCTCATATAATTCTTTATTGGCTTGCTTCATAGCCTGAAATAATACATCAGTCATGAACAGTGATACATGTAGGGGCTGTAATTGGCTTTTAATCCCCCTCAGCTAGCCTAGTTTAAGATCTGCAGAAGCATTTTGCTTATTCCTGCTTGAATGTCCATGTGTAAAACCCATGATTTACCTATTCAGGGCCAACAACAGGTATATAGGAACCCCGCGCTACTATGTATAGTTCTAAAGATAGATATGTGTAGATAGTATGAGGGCCTGCTGCTATAAACCTTCCCTTCAAATCATAAAGTTCTGCAACAAACAAATTAGGTGTCCTTTTATGAAACTGTGATCAGCAATGATGCCAAGGATCACGAGTGATTACAGTTCATTTTCGGTTTATGAAACAGAGATAATCTCCGCCGATTATCTCTGCACTCAGAGAAGCTGTCACTGACTGACACAGAAACGGGCAGTTTATAAATCTGCGATCTCCGCACTTCACTCGGCGATCTGTGTCAGAATTCACCCTCCCCAATTCACCAGCTCAGATCTGGTGAATCGGGGAGTGAAGAGAGAATCCCGGAGGAAGGAGGAAGATTACGGACTTACTGGGTCCAATTAGCCATTTTCCCTCTCCGGTGTCTCTGTGACTGATTAGTGTTACAAGGTCTCAGGTGTGAATGGGGAATAGGTGTGTAAAATTTGGTGTTATTCTCAATCTCTCATACTGGTCACTGGAAGTTCAACGTGGCACCTCATGGCAAAAAACTCTGAGGATCTGAAAAAAAGAATTGTTGCTCTACATAAAGATGGCCTAGGCTATAAGAAGATTGCCAAGACCCTGAAACTGAGCTGCAGCACGGTGGCCAAAACCATATAGCGGTTTAACAGGACAGGTTCCACTCAGAACAGGCCTCACCATGGTCAACCATAGAAGTTGAGTGCACATGCTCAGCGTCATATCCAGAGGTTGTCTTTGGGAAATAGACGTATGAGTGCTGCCAGTGTTGCAGCAGAGGTTGAAGGGGTGGGGGGGGGGGGTCGGCCTGTCAGTGCTCAGACCATACGCCGCACACTGCATCAAATTGGTCTGTATGGCTTTCGCCCCAGAAGGAAGCCTCTTCTAAAGATGATGCACAAGAAAGCCAGCAAACAGTTTTCTGAAGACAAACAGATTAAGGGCATGGATTACTGGAACCATGTCCTGTGGTCTGCTGAGACCAAGATAAACTTATTTGGTTCAGATGGTGTCATGCGTGTGTGGCGGCAACCAGGTGAGGACTACAAAGACAAGTGTGTCTTGCCTACAGTCAAGCATGGTGGTGGCAGTGTTGTGGTCTGGGGCTGAATGAGTGCTGCCAGCACTGGGGAGCTACAGGTCACTGAGGGAACCATGAATGCCAACATGTACTGTGACATACTGAAGCAGAGCATGATCCCCTCCCTTTACAGACTGGGCCGCAGGGCAGTGTTCCAATATGATAACGACCCCAAACACACCTCCAAGATGACCACTGCCTTGCTAAAGAAGCTGAGGGTAAAGGTGATGGACTGACCAAGCATGCCTCCAGACCTAAACCCTATTGAGCGTCTGTGGGGCATCCTTAAACAGAAGGTGGAGTAGCACAAGGTCTCTAAAATCCATCAGCTCTGTTATGTCGTCATGGAGGAGTGGAAGAGGACTCCAGTGGCAACCTGTGAAGCTCTGGTGAACTCCATGCCCAAGAGGGTTAAGGCAGTGCTGGAAAATAATGGTGGCCACACAAAATATTGACAATTTGGGCTCAATTTGGACATTTTCACTTAGGGGTGTACTCACTTTTGTTACCAGTGGTTTAGACATTAATGGCTGTGTGTTGAGTTATTTTGAGGGGACAGCAAATTTACACTGTTATACAAGCTGTACACTCACTACTTTACATTGTAGCAAAGTATCATTTCTTCAGTGTTGTCACATGAAAAGACATGATAAAATATTTACAAAAATATGAGGGGTGTACTCACTTTTGTGAGATACTGTGTGTGTGTGTGTGTGTGTGTGTGTGTGTGTATATGTGTATATATATATATATATATATATATATATATATACACAAATATATATACACAAATATATCAAACACTGCACATACTGTATAACAAAAGTGGGTGAAGTACAATGGTGAATAATCAGAAAATTTCCGCCATCATGTTTAACTTAACATTTCAAACTATTTCCAAAGCCAGGTACCCTTCACCATCCTCAGGAAACACGCTTACCAAAAGTAATTTAAAAAAGTAAAATAATAGATTAGGCAGATACAGTTTATATGTTTTCAGAAAAGGTGGTATTCCCCAAGGCTTCCTCTGTAATCATTGCTCTTTTCCTCTTCCACCTCCTCAAACCCTCAGGTGGATATATATACGTACCAAAGAAAACTCTCCTATTGTGAGAACTTTTGATGAAAGTTTATGAAAACATGATGTAATATACTCACATATCACAATACAAAAGCAGGCTTGTAGTATAACAACCAACAAGCCACCGGCCGATTGGATCCCAGCAACGCTCACGTCTATTATCCAGCACAGACACAGACCAGAGAAGCCCCCAGCGTTTCTGCGCCTACGCGTTTTGTCATTTAAGGACTTTATTAAGGGGATGCCTACCGCCATTAAAATATATCCCAGCCCAGACCATGCAGAGATGATCCCCAGAGGAGAACATATCACAGAACACACAGAGAAAACCAACTTCCAATACAGAGCATCAACCTTGGCAAGCATGTTTATCAACAAGATAAATATGAAATAAAGTACTTCAATATTTAGGCTTCATGCACACGGGACGCTTTTTCAACCTCCCCTCAACAATTTTTTTTGACAGCTAGAAGCCGGCGTCTAAAATGCCGTTTTGCCACATTTGTCCGCGTTCGCGGCTAGGAGCGTTTTTGAAAAAAAATGTTTTTTTAAATGGAAACGCCTGTAAACTGAACGCTCCTAGACATGAGGTACCGCGTTTAGGCGCGCTTAGCGGCATTTACAAGCTGTTTGGCATTTCAAATGCCTCTGAACTGGCGTCTGAACCCATTTTTTTTGCGTTCCAAAAAAGCCTCTAAACTCAACTGCCTGAAAACGACCTTAAACAACCCTGTGTAAATGTACTGATAAGATAACATTAAATGAGCTCAGGGGCAGCTGAAAAAAATGTTCAAATTCCCCTGAACATCCATTTATCAGCCTCAGTGTGCATGAGGCCTAAGTGAAAACAATTTAAGGCCCCTTTCACACGAGTGGAGCACGTTTTGATGTGCTCCGCTGCTCAGCAGGGATCCATCTGTTTATCCCCGCTGAGCCGGCGGATGACAGGACATTCTCTGCACTCCGTGCAGAGACTGACCTGTCACAGCTCCATTCTCCTATATGGAGGATCAGATGAACACGGACCGATCCGCCAGACGGATGTAAAATAGGGTTTCCATCCGTCTGTTTTTGGCGGATCGGGTATCAGCAGACATGTCACCCCTGACATCCGCTGCTCCATAGAGAACAATGGACCGTCCGTTCGGGTCCGCCTTAAAAACTGACAGGCGGACCCGAACCATCTGCCCGTGTGAAAGAACCCTAACTCCTTAATCACTAGCTGATTAGCTCTAAGGGTGAGAGATTAATAAAACCAAACCGTAAGCTCCATAGCATTATAAAGTTAAAAATAAGTTAAAATAATGATCAAATCTCAAAACCAATAAATTACGTAAAAATATTAACTCTTGGGTACTTTCACACTGCTCTGTAGCAAATCGTGGTAAAAATGCATATTTGTTTTTGCTGCTATTTTGCTGTGTTTCAGATCCGTTTTGTGGTGCATTTTTGGGCATGTGACTCAAAAATGCAAAATTGCGGTGAATTTTTATCACGATTTTTGCCACAATTTCAATTCATTTCAATGGGAAGCTGCGTTTTTGTTTCAAAACCGCAACAAAGTTGCAGCATACAAGACCTTTCAAAACGCATTGAACCTGTAACGCAGTGGTGTGAAAAGTCCCATAGATTTTAAAGGGAAACATTTTTCTTGCACAGAAAAATCACAGGAAAAACATATCCGTGTGGAAGGGCCTTACACTTTTTATAAAAGTTAATATGAATAAACTGATTTATAAAACTGCTCAAAAAATCATAAGTACATAGAACATAAATACAAAAGCAAAAATCAATTACTTATTATGATCAAATACCTAAAATCACCAAATAGTTAACCAAGAGGACCCTATATAAAATACATGTATTAAAAAACAAAATAAATCATACAATACAAGTATATAAAAAATGTTTTTTTTAGAAAATAAAATGATCTTCTATAGACAAGGAGTTTATTTTCATTTATTTTATATGTATTTGCTATAGGTTCAGGCCATTTAAGTACCTTTCTGAAGCCTGGCTGGAATACTCAGGGATGTTGCTAGGATGTCGGAGAGTGAGGCTTAGTCGTTACTGCTCACCTCCTCCATCATTCAAACTCAAAGCTCAGAGCTTCTGCATCAGGGAGGGGAGAGAGCACGTGAGGAGGTCTGAATCAGAAGAAGCTCACTCCGGAGGTGGTGGAGGTGAGCAGTAATGACTAGCAAGTCCTGGGAGCATTCCAGCCAGGCTTTGGGAGGTATGTAAATAGCCTACACCTATAGCAAAGGCATTATTCAACTCAGAGCTGCAGTTTGTTTTTATGCAATGGCGCCCCCCCACCTGCATAGGCAGTTTTTTTTGTAAAGGTGGAATATGCATTTAAGCTGGAATTCCACTATAAGTTTAAGCTCCTGGGGTGATTTGCCTTAGGGTCAGTTCACACCACATGCAGTCCAATGTGTTTTTTTTTTTCTGCATCAAAAACGCATGGATAGTAGGTTATATGGTTTCCAATGGCATAGTTCACACCAGTGCAGTCAGTTCCAGGGCTTTCCAGTTCCAGAAAAAAAAGTAGAACATATTGCATTTTACTTGCACTGGACTGTACTGGAACGCAGTAAAATGCATCTGGACCCTATTATAGCAAAAAAAAAAAAGAAAAAAAAAGAAGAAAAAAAGCACCTGGAATGCATCCAGAAATGCATCAAAAACACACTGGAACGAGTTAAAAACACGCATGCAGAAACGTATGCGGAACAGATCTGGAGTGCGTTTTTATGGTGGGAACCAGCCCTTAAAGTGATTAAAAAACAAGTTCATGGTAATTTGGTATCCAACACCCTTATATGCTATTTTCATAAAGTTGTACTCCTCCAGTAGTAGACTTAGAGGGAGGGCAAAAAGTGAATCCCTGCCACCAGAAACAGCAAGGTAAAAGAAGCATATACTCATGGAACAATTTGACAAGCATAGGCGCACACACAGGGTGTGCTGGGTGTGCCTGAGCACACCCTAATCACCCTGTGAGATGCCGATTCCCCCTGCTTTCTGACACCCCGTCTCTCCCCTGCAGTGCTGCTAGCATCCCTCCTCTCCTCTTCCGTTGGCCGCTGAGGGGGATGTTTCAGGATGAATGAATGAACACAGTGAGTGATCTGTACTGATCGCTCCTGTGTTCATTCTTAACTGATGCATAGTAGGGTTATCAGTTTACTATGCTTCAGTTTGTGAATGAACAAGAAGCCGCTCAGCAAAGAGCACTTCCCATTCGTTCACTGTCCAGTGCTGCTGAGGCTGCAAACAAAGGGACTGCGGAAGTGCTGTCCTCAGTCCCTTTCTCTCTGTTTAGACCAATGTTTCCCAACTCCAGTCCTCAAAGACCTCCAACAGATCATGTTTTCAGGCTTTCCATTATTTTTCACAGGTGTTTTGATCAGTTTCGCTGCCTTAGTAATTACCACAGCCGTTTCATCTGAGGGAAATCCTGAAAACATGACCTGTTGGGGGTCTTTGAGGACTGGAGTTGGGAAACATTGGTTTAGACCAGCCTTTCTCAACCTTTTCAACACCGAGGAACCCTTGAAATAATTCTCCGGTCTCGGGGAACCCCTGCTAAAAATTAAAAATCTACAACTTATGATACAATAGTGTGATGGTCAATGGGAAGAATGCTCCTTACACTTGTGGTCATTGGGAAGAATTACCCCTTACAGATAGCTAAAAAGATCAATGATGTAATTGGGAATTTATCTGAGAGGTAGAAATTGACCATTGCTCAAGGAACCCCTAGCAACCTCTGTAGGAACCCTGGTTGAGAAACCCTGGTTTAGACCCTTGATATTTCACCAAGCCCCCCCCCCCCCCCTCCAAACGGGGCTCATAAAAACAAATGTAAGAAATTAATATTGTAAAAAATAATAAAATAAAATTGTAAAAAATTATTAAATAATAATCAGGATAAAAACTACTGACACTGTCCACTGCCCTACTGACACCAATCTTTTCTCTACTCTAGTGCCCAATGCTCTGCTGATATACAGACACGTGTGTTTGTGCTCTGGGGTGCACACCCTAATGTAATAGGCTGCACACACCAATGATGACAACCAAGTATATTAAAACTGCTCGGAATCCAAGCATCAATTTGTAGTTTAGTGAAGACTGTCTGCCAATGCTGAGGAGTAGAGTTGATTGAACCTCTGGAAGTCCGGGTTCGGCAGGTTCGGCCGAACTTATGGACAAAGTCCGGGTTCGGGTCCGGACTTGACCCGAACTTTGACCCGGACCCCGAACCCCATTGAAATCAATGGGGACCCGAACTTTTAGGCACAAAAATGGCTGTAACAAAGTCCTGGCAAGTCCTAGATGGCTGCAAAAGGAAGGAAAATGGGGGTAAGGGTCGGACAAGTGCCCTACAAAGAAATGGGCATAGGGAAATAACTTAAAATAATTTCTAAGCTAAAATCACATAAAAAAATAAAAAATGGAGGTGGATGTGGAGTTGGAGGTTGAGGAGGAGGTAGCCAACGCTGTTTTTTTTATTTTTGGAATTTTTTTGTTTTTTTTAAACCAGCAATGTAGATGCACTTTTTAATTTTGTGCAAGAAACAATAATCTGTCCCTTTAAGCAACAGTAGGAACCTCTCCCTATAGAACTAGGAGATGATTTTAGATTCTAAAATCGTCTCCAAGTTGTACAGTGAAAGCCTCCAGCTGTTGCTTTAAGGGAAAGATTATTGTTCTAAAATCATCTGCAAAGTGTATGGGAAAAGTCTATTGCAGCCGCATAGAGCCATATTACTGTTTTAAAATTGTCTGCAAAGTGTATGGGAAAAGTCTATTGCAGCCGCATAGAGCCATATTACTGTTTTAAAATTGTCTGCAAAGTGTATGGGAAAAGTCTATTGCAGCCGCATAGAGCCATATTACTGGTTTAAAATCATCTGCAAAGTGTATGGGAAAAGTCTATTGCAGCCGCATAGAGCCATATTACTGTTCTTACAGCCGCATAGAGAGCCATATTATTGTTCTAAATTTTAGAGTAATATGGCTCTATGCGGCTGCAATAGACTTTTCCCATACACTTTGCAGATGATTTTAGAAGAATACTCTTTCCCTTAAAGCAACAGACTCTACCTAGTCCAGTCAGATCGTTCTGTGCAGCAGGATGAGGCCTGCAATCTGTCCCTCAAAGCACCAGTACTAGTATCTCTCCCTATTCCACAATCAGATCGTTCAGTAATGCAGGATGAGATGTTCTGCAATCTGTCCCTCACAGAGCCAGCAGCATCCTTGCCCTAAACTATCCTGAGAGCATATGACATGCAGCACAGTGACTCCAGCCCCATATAGAGGCTGTGTCACATGGTGCACTGGCCAATCACAGCCATGCCACTAGTAGGCATGGCTGTGATGGCTTCTAAGGGAAAACCAGTGAAACACTTGTTGATTGGCTGCCCTTGGCAGCTGTTCAACACATTGAATAAAATACCAGAACCCCGGACCCGAACCCGGACTTTTTTTGAAAAGTCCTGGTTCGGGTCCGGGTCCCGGACACCCCAAAGTTCGGTACGGACCCGAACTTTACAGTCCGGGTTCGCTCAACACTACTGAGGAGTGCTGGAAGCAGTTGTAAAAGGCTGATTTTAGATTGCTATGCCTCGCTACTGATGCACACACAGATGGGTCTCTCTGGACAACTATGGAGCAAAATAAAAGTTAGAAAAGAACACTGATATATCGCTATAAAATTTTAACAATTTAATGTGTAATAAAATATGCACTGGCAAAGGCGAGAAATTAAAGAGCGTATCACAAATCCCAGAAGATAGTCTGATGTCCCCAACCATGGTCTGTAGCTGGCGGTATGGAGGGTAACTTGGTCACTGTGATTGTCTCCTAAACTGTACCTTCACCTCCTCTTGCTACTGTCCTGTCCCTTTTATCAGCACCTTCATCAGAAAATTACAGGTTCACTTTAAGCAGCAGAAGTTTTTTTTTTTTTTATCTTTCTAGTAGCTGAAAGATATCTGAAATTTTAATTTTCTTTTTACACAGATCGGCAACGTAATCCACATACTAGAATGTCCTGGGTCCCCCTAGTCTTGGGTATTCTCACTGCTTTAGTCACAGTTGTGGCTATGACTTTAATCTTTCTGAGAAAGAGAAGAAAAGAAACAAGATTTGGGTGAGTGCACTATATGTGACTTTCTAGTCATTGATATGAGAATTTATAGCACTGTTTCAAGACATCCACAAAATGGAAAGTTTATTGCTGCAGAGAGAATTTGCTGAGATTTACTATCTTATAATTAATTGCCTTTAAAGTAGGACTAAACTGTCAAATGATTATTTAGTTTTGTATGGCAATTCAAGTTTCACAGGATCACGTTAATTTCTCCATGGGGTGGCACAGCATTTCATATTCATGAACCATAGGTTATGTTGCTGCATACAGGGGATCTACAGGGGATTGAACACTAGAGCACAAACAATTGAGGTCAGCCCCTAGGGGATATAACCCCTCTTTTAACTCTCCTGCTCAGTTTGAATTAAGGCGGTCATAGGCCATTAGAATTTTGGCTAGTTCAGTAGAAACCATCTGAGATTTGAACCATGTATGGACAGGCTGAATGTACACAATTTGTATAGCTGCTAGCAACATAGGTGTGCACACAGGGTATGCTGGGTGTGCCTAGGCACACCCTAATCACCATGTGTGGTTCCAGATTTCCCCTGCTTCCTGGCAACCCCTGTCTCTCCCCTGCAGTGCTGCTAGCTTCCTTCCTCTTCTGCCGGCTGCTGCGGGGGATATTTCAGCATGGGATGGATGAATGAATGAATACAGTCAGTATGCTATACTAATCACTCCTGTGTTCATTCTTAACTGAAGCATAGTAAACTATGTTCACTGTCCAGTGCTGCTGAGGCTGCAGATAAAATGACTGGGAAAGCTCAGCCCTCAGTCCCTTACTCTCTGTTTAGACCCTTGATATTTCATCAAAGCCCCCCAACAGGGCTCCTAAAAAAAATGTAAAAATAAATAAAAACAATAATATTATTGTAAAGAATAATTAACAAAATAAAATTGTAAAACAAAATTAAAAATAATAATAATAAAAACTACTGACACTGTCCTACTGACACCAATCTCTGCTCTACGGACACCGGACAATATGTGTGTTTATGCTCTTGGGTGCACACCCTAATGAAATAGGCTGGGCACACCAATGGGTAGCAATAATCACTGTGTTCCCCTGCTCCTTCTCTGCACCCACAAAAGTAGAGGATGAGTCAGTGCTTGTAGGGCTGTGTACTATATCTGCTGGTGCAGTGGATGTTTACTAGCAGCTGGCACATTACACAGCCCCACCCTTTGGCTTTGTGTAACTAAAAGGCAGGCTTCATCCATCTACTGGCTTGTTTACAGTTTCGGGACAATTTGTAGGCATTTTGCCAAGGCACCCTGGTTGAAAAAGGCTAACATAGAAGGCTTTTCAGCCCCCTGTGATGGCAATAAAGTTAAGTGAAGAAAAGAAAAGTTTTAAAATCTAAGGTTTAATATTAAAGGGAAAAAAATATATTTTTGAAAAGCCCCCAGCTCCCATTTGTGAATGCAAATGAGGGCATTAAAATGAATCCATATGAATGCAAATGTGCGTATAGGGTGTGAATGCATACAAAAATGATGCTTGCACCACACATATTGGGTATTGCATTACACACCACAGTGAGCACAATAATTATAGGACCCTTATCCATGATTAACACTACACTGTGTGCAGAATTATTAGGCAAATGAGTATTTTGACCACATCATCCTCTTTATGCATGTTGTCTTACTCCAAGCTGTATAGGCTCGAAAGCCTACTACCAAGGTGTGGGGAAGAGTAATGACTCTACGTGTAGTGGATTATACGAATTAACCATCATCCGAAAGCTCGGATATGTCGAACCTCATTCTGTTGTACGTATTTCTCCTACTACACCAGTTTTATGAGTAAACGGATTATTAAGACGTGTGTCACATCACAATTAGTACCTATTCCCAGGATATTAATAACACGAGTGACACCACACATTACGTTATGGGTTATACACACCACGTTCGTAGTAAAAACATACGTAAGTGTGGGATATGCGTGTAAACGTAAGTATACCTAAGTAAAATTACGGGAGTAAACGTAAGTGTTTACCCTCGACCCCCGAAAAGTTTTTATATAAAAAAAGGGAAATTATAATTTGGAATCTAAAATTTTGAAAAGAAAAGAAGTGAATTG
>BLSH010077902.1:532766-558151 GCA_018402905.1 Glandirana rugosa | reverse complement strand
TTGATGGTGAACAGATCAAAACACTGACAGAATCCATGGATGGCAGGCTTTTGAGTGTCCTTGCAAAGAAAGGTGGCTATATTGGTCACTGATTTGTTTTTGTTTTGTTTTTGAATGTCAGAAATGTATATTTGTGAATTTTGAGATGTTATATTGGTTTCACTGCTGAAAATAAATAATTGAAATGGGTATATATTTGTTTTTTGTTAAGTTGCCTAATAATTATGCACAGTAATAGTCACCTGCACACACAGATATCCTCCTAAAATAGCTACAACTAAAAACAAACTAAAAACTACTTCCAAAAATATTCAGCTTTGATATTAATGAGTTTTTGGAATCATTGAGAACATGGTTGTTGTTCAATAATAAAATTATTCCTCAAAAATACAACTTGCCTAATAATTCTGCACTCCCTGTAAATTGATGTAGAGGCTCACTGCCTGCAACTTCCTAGGACACATCTCAGAAAGCTGCAGGTCCATTCACAGAGTGCAGCGCGATTCATGCATGTGCAGTGGGAAGCCGGCTGTGGCTTGTGGCTTCCCACAAGCAAGATGGCGGCACTGGGGACCCGAAGAGCGTCGAAGAACTAGCCCGATTAAAAATAGCAATGGATCCCTGGACTGCTAAGTGTGTGTTTATTCATTTTGAATTATTTTAGAAACAACTGTAGCTCCTCTTTAGCAAAACCTAATCTTTTATATTTTAGCCAAAACAAACAGGTTTACATTATGTTTGTGAGCACGAAGTTTCATTTTTGTGTATTTTTTTACTGAAAATATAGATTTGATAAAGAGTAGCTTAAATAACTTGCAACGTAAAAAATTGCAACTACCACCATTTTATCATGCAGGTCCTACTTTAAGAAAATATATAATATTTTTGGGTTTGAAGTGCGTTTATATGAAAAAAGCGCACATTTATGTATTTGTGCGCAAAATAAAAAAGGTGCTGGCAGGGAAAGGGATAAACAGTAATTTTAGAGCAAATGCAATACGTAGCAAAGCAAAGTGTACTGATTTGATGTACCTCTGGGCACGGCCGTCTTTACAGCATCATGGGCCCCTGGGCAAAGTAATGCACTGGGGCCCCTTCCAGCCTCGCCAACTTACGCACCTACTCTCACCAATTAAAGTATAAATAGTTGATAGAATTAAACATATATTTATTAGTGCTTTCAATAAAATCAATTTTAAACAATAAGAAAAACCCTGCCATAAATCAAAGACTAATCAACATCAAGGGTACAGTACAGGTGGGGAGGCAGAAAGGTACAGTACAAGGGGTGGGGGGTCAGGTGGGCAACAGTACAGGTTCCGGGCTGCTGTCTGGGACATGGCCATCCCCGGGAAATTTTGTAAAAATTGTGACGATCCTGGACAGTTGGCAAGTACAAGTAATGTAAGATTACCATAGGGCCCCCGCGCACCTAGGGCCCCTGGGCATTGCCCAGGGATACCCATGCATTAAGAAGATCCTGCCTCTGGGCAACAAAAGTACAATGACCAGAACCAAAGTGGGATGAACAAGCTCAGTGGGCAACAACCAACCAATACTGAAAGGGGCAGGCTATGTCCAGATCATGATACATCTCTTCACTATTTGCTTAATTAGAGCACCTTCAATTTCCAAATATTGGGATATTTTGAAAAATAAACCTGTAGCTACCTTCACTGTCACCTGCACAGGTGGTACAAAACCATCCAGGCCAACAGTGTGATTTTAATTACTGATATCCTGTTTTGTTGTGTATGTTTTCAAATGAAAGTATTCATTTCAAGTTTAGGTCAAGGTCAAGTTTAAAATTTTTAAAAATTACCAAAGCAATTTTTTAATTGAAATTGATTTTGAGTTGTAAATACCGATTGATTTTTTTTTTTTTTTGCAGGCATATGTTCGGCTCAATGTTGGGTCGAGGAGGCCCCGTTATCCAATTTACTGCAGCCAGGTCATTTAATAGGAGAGGTACAGAGATGCTGGAAGCAACATGTAAGTGAATATGTGCTTTTTTTTTTATTTGGGTAGTTTACACAGCTGTCTCCTATTTTCTGCTGGGACAAATAAGTCAATTTCAAATGCAATTTGCACTCCAAGCAGGGTGTCAATTGCAACTGATTGAACAACTCCGGCAGTTGGAGGTACCCTGTAGTTCTGCTTCTTGAGGACTACGATCTATGAAGGCTTTCCATTATTGCTGTTATTCTTTAACAAAAGGATCTGTCACCTACACACAACACTCAGGCACAGCATATAACTAAACATGCGTTACACTGACTGTGTGTCACAAACTGTGCGGTAACGTCCGTGCTCATGAGGAGTCTTGGGAATGTGACTAGCCCATTTACTGCCACAGAGCATGCATACTGAGTTTTGAGATTCTTGCTTATCACTAGACAAGTGACACTCTATAGCCGTGGTGCTCAACTTGGAAATTATAGAGTGCCCCAAGTACAGCCACACCACCTCCATGGGGCTGCTTGTTTTCATGCACTAAAGTACACTGCATTGAGTATGACAGCACATTTAAACTGAAACACACCTCAATTCCTGAGCATTTCAGTCCTGCTGAGTGTTTTACGCACACTAATTCGAAAGTAGGAGTCAAATGAGCCTCATCATTAGTGTCTGTAATAGTAGCTCTCCAGCATTGGTGTCAGTGGCTACAATAATAACCCCCAGCACTGGTGTCATTTAACTCCCAGCATTAATATCAGTCTCTGCAATAATAACCCCAGCATTGGTGTCAGTCAGTTAGTCACCACAATAAATGACCCCCTGCATTGGTGTCAGTCAACACAATAATGACCCCTACATTGGTGACAGTCACCATGATAATGATCCCCTGCAATGTTGCCAGTGACCACAGTAAATTATCCCCAGTATCCGTGTCAGTGACCACAATAATAATGCCCAACATTGGTGTTGGTGGCCACAGTAATAACCTCCCTAGCATTGTTGTCAGTGACTGAAATAATAACCCCAGCACTGATGTCAGTGACTGCAGTAACCCCCCCCCCCCCCCAGCATTGTTGTCAGTGAGCACAGTAATAACCCTCAGCATTGAAAGTGAGCACAGTAATAACCCTCAGAACAGGTGTCAGTGAGCACAGTAATAACCCTCAGCATTGTCAGTGAGCACAGTAATAACCCCCAGCATTGTCAGTGAGCACAGTAATAACCCTCAGCATTGTAAGTGAGCACAGTAATAACCATGAACATTGTCAGTGAGCACAGTAATAACCCTCAGCACTGGTGTCAGTGAGCACAGTAATAACCCTCAGCATCCAAAATTCAGAAATTCCTAAGATCCTATTATTCCATAATCTTCATTTACTGTGCATAAAGTGCCAAGTGCTGAATTAAACGATCCATCTGTGCTCCCCTCCTGTGTCCCTTTCTACCCACCAGATAACATGGACTTCCACTACAGAAGTCATGTGCGCTTGTGTTGGTAAGTGGGTGTTGTAGTGTCCACTGCCACTCTCACAGTCCTCAGTGTGCCCAGGTTAGGATGGATATGGGTAATATATGGTAAAGGAGAGGTATATAGTATAATACCGTTTCTATTGTTTTAAAAACAAGTAGCATCCATTTACATTTAAAATCTCATTATTGAGTAAAAAACCCAGAAACCGAAAGTAGCTGTTGCCTTGCGTCTCACCGGCTGGAAGTGATGTCACCACCTATGGTCACCTGAGGCGTTTCGTCCCACCCACAAGACGTTCTCAAAGGATCCTTCAGCATCACGCAGTCACCGCTGACAGAGCTTCCATCTTCACCCGGTCTTCCTTCTAGGTTTGCGATTTCAGGTCCTTTAGACAAGCTGCGATGACATCACTTCCACGCATGGAGTCACTGTTTGCGATGCAGGGCTCTGTAGGAATGACACGGGAATGCCGTTCCTTTAGAGCGCATGCACCAGTGACGTCACCGGTGGCTTCACAAGTAAATATCTCCTAAACGGTGCACGTTTAGGAGATATTTACTGTACCTATAGGTAAAACTCAACCAAGGAAGTTTACCCCCACTTTAACTGTCTTTAAAGTGAACTTTGAACTGTGCTATGGCCATGGAGGGCAACAGGTTTAACACTGGTCCCCACAGACCAGGAACTTGTACTTCCCTTCCATTCTCTAATGTGTTGCTCCATATGCCGCCAAGAACAAGAGAAGGAAAAGCCTTTTGTAGGCTCCAAGTCTATATTAGTTTGACTTTACACGGGGCTGAGGACTCTCCCACCCTTTTGTGATGCTGCTAGTGGAATGTACATTTACCAAGCACTAGCACTAGTTATAAAGTAGGAAGGGGAAGCTTCCCATACCCAGAAATACTGGATATTTTTACTATTTTCCAGAAGCCAAAGTGGTTGGTTGCATTTTCTTACAAATCTGTGTATGCAATACCTTAATAACATGGCACAACAAACAAGCGAAAAAGTCACAACAACAATTTCCTTTATAAAATGTAATTAAAAAAAAAACCTTAATCGCACAAACATTTCCCTTTACAAAACTACAGTGCTATATCCTTAGCCCAAAAAATACTTGCACTCCTAGATTATAACTGATTTATTAAAAGGGAGTATTCTATCTCACTGCTTCTTATACTTTCAATTAAATTGCCAAGCAGAATATTAGTTTATTTTACAACAAAGCTTGAAAAATGATTTAATTGACTTAAAGCAAACTTAAATGACTGCAAATTACTTAAAGCAGACCTTCCATAAAAATGGAAAGTACACACTATGGAAAGACCTTACCAGTCAAACTCAAATTGCCTTCAAAGGCTATTTAATTTAAAAATAAAGCTGCATTCAGGAAGTATCTGAAGCTGGACCAAGGCAAGCATTTTTGTTAAATATATTTAAAATGCCTTTGCGGGCTATTTTACTTTGGGGGACTTTCAATAGAGCAGCTTATAGCCCAACTCCAAAACAGGTTTTTTTTTTTTTGTTGTTTTTTTTTTTTTATTATTTTGGAAAGGGTGTGACCCCTGTACAATTTTTTTATTGCCCATTTGGGTGATCTTCCCTCACATCCTCGGTGGTCACTGAGATTAAAATTGACCAAATTTTCCCCACTTGAGGAACAAACTATATTAAAAGATTTAGAATAGAGTGAGCAAGGCAAGAACCTTTGTTGAACTTTCATTGCTGTCCGTCTCCCTGTTGGGAAGATCTCCTCTTCTCTTGTTTAGTTACCCTACCATGAATTAAAATGAAACCTCCCCAACAGGTGAAGTTTGTTTCCAGTACAACTTAGATCCTTTAAGTTAAGTCCAAACTTTTAAGTAAATATAAAAAAAATACATATTCTGTTTATGATGTGATTGATTTTATGTTTTAATATAATTTTGGACTTTAGAGACCCAGTTCAACAATGCTTATGTAATGCCAGTGGACAGTTCTATCTGCAAAGGTCCATTCCAGTAAAGTGTATGGTGGGAATATCTTAACCTCCCCAACTTGGACACAGTCCAATTAAAAAAAAATATACCTGTCTTTAATACATCGACTGGCATGGCTGATATTAAAACATCTTCTTTTCTAAGTATTGCAATATTTTCTCGTGTTTTAGTGTTTGCTGAGTATTAAAATATTCATGTGTGTTTGCTGAATCTACAGTGGACAGCATCGGGATCAGTGATGAGCTGAAATCCAAGCTTACAGACGTCCTCATCCAGCAGCAGCAGTTTACCTTGGGAAGGACATTAGGAAAAGGTTGGTGAGAAGGAATAGGCTTTCACAGATTGAAAACTTTTCTGAAATGTTTCCTTTCACTTAACTAAAGTTTTTTGTTTGCCTCAGGAGAGTTTGGCTCTGTAAGAGAGGCTCAATTAAAAATGGAAGATGGTTCGCTCCAGAAGGTTGCTGTGAAGATGCTGAAGAGTAAGAATTACATACTGTATATAGATCAGTAGCCCTCGGTGCTGTGATCTTTGCACTATACTGTTTACTTGCAGGACCTTAAGAATTCGATGCTGCAGCTCCCAGCATAGGACAGAAAGACTATATGTTACCGAAGGGGTCTATTTAGTATTGAAGGTTAGATTGGGGCAGAGATGTCAAACTGGTGTTTTTGGGTCCTAACTCATTTTCTACTAGTTTAGGCCTATCTAAACACAAAAAAACAAGATGTAATACTTTGCAGCCCACTAGTCCTTAGCTGTAGTGGTTGTATTCGTTATTTTTTTAGGCCTTTTCTGGTGTAACAGAGTTAGGCTAAGTTAATTTAAATGGAATGTTAAAGCAGAACCTAAACCCTCCAATACTTACCTCCTATCCAGAAATGAGATGTCCGTAACTACCCTTGCCAGTACCGCCATCTTCCTGCAGGCTTCTTGTGGGTTTGGGGTCTTCAGCCATCTCGATTGGCCGGGATGACATAAGTCCTATGTGTGCACACAGAAGTTCATTCATGCCACCAATGAGATGTGCCGAGAATGTACACTGAGCAGCACATTCCAAATGGGGATTTACTGTAACTGTAGTAGACACAATCTGAAGCAGCTGTCCATAGTAACCTATCAGCAAAAGAAAACTAGAAGCTAATTGGCTGCCGTGCAATGCTGCCCCAAGTCTGCTATAGTCTCCGCTTTACTTCCGCTTTAGGAGTTAAACCTGAATTCCAAGTATGGATTATATTGCATAGTTTCAATATAACTATGTTTATTCCATACCTGTGAGATCATTATAGAAATGGAGAAGCACTGTAGTAGTCACTGCTACTACAGTAATTGCTGCTGTCTTCTGGGTCCCGTTGCAAGCTTCTGCCCTTCTGTAAAGGGGATTGTTTGCTCGGCACAGATACCATTCACACAGCAGTTTTTTTCATATATGCAAAGCGCTCTCTGGACGAGGTGGGGCAGCGATTACTACAGTGATTCTCCGCTTCCACAGTGGTCACACAGTTATGGCATATGCATACCGGTGAAGGTACAGCCAGGTCCATAAATATTGGGACATCAACAGAATTCTAATCTTTTTGGCCCTGTACACCACCATGAACAAGATGTGCTTTAACTGAAGACTTTCAGCTTTAATTTGAGGGAATTTACATCCAAATCAGGTGAACGGTGTAGGAATTACAACAGTTTGTATATTTGCCTCCCACTTTTTAAGGGACCAAAAGTAATGGGACAGATTAACAATCATAAATCAAACTTTCACTTTTTAATACTTGGTTGCAAATCCTTTGCAGTCAATTACAGCCTGAAGTCTGGATCGCATAGACATCCCCAGACATTAGGTTTCATCCCTGCTGATGCTCTGCCAGGCCTCTACTGCAACTGTCTTCAGTTCCTGCTTGTTCTTGGGGCATTTTCCCTTCAGTTTTGTCTTCAGCAAGTTAAATGCATGCTCAATCGGATTCAGGTCAGGTGATTGACTTGGCCATTGCATAACATTCCACTTCTTTCCTTTAAAAAACTCTTTGGTTGCTTTTGCAGTATGCTTCAGGTCATTGTCCATCTGCACTGTGAAGCTCAGTCCAATGAGTTCTGAAGCATTTGGCTGAATATGAGCAGATAATATTGCCTGAAACACTTCAGAATTCATCCTGCTGCTTTTGTCAGCAGTCACGTCATCAATAAATACAAGAGAACCCATTCCATTGGCAGCCATACATGCCCACGCCATGACACTACCACCAAAAGAAAACCAATAATCTCCTGCGCTCAGATTCATCAACCAAGTGTCAAACCATGTAGCAAAGGGCACTCAGTCTAATATGAAGTCTCTATGGAAGTAGTAGTCACTTAGCACTTAATGGTCTTGCTGCCCTCCTCAGGATCATGGGAATCCAAAAGTACTAAAGAGAAAATACAAGAGAGGGGCTTACCAACCTAGTGCAATACCATTAAAATGTTTATTAAAAAATTAGATAAAAGGTATGGCCATACAGATGTCGTCCGGTCCCTCTGCTGAGGTGGTGTTCGTCTACTTCTTTGGAGGCTTATTCACCTTTGATGCCTTTTATTTTGCTCTGCTTGTGAGTATATGGATTTTATCTAATCTTTTAATAAACATTTGAATGGTATTGCACTAGGTTGGTGCGCCCCTCTCCTGTTTTCTCTTTATGACACTACCACCACCATGCTTCACTGATGAGGTGGGGTAAGCTTTGGATCATGAGCAGTTCCTTTCCTTCTCCATACTCTTCTCTTCCCATCACTCTGGTACAAATTGATCTTGGTCTCATCTGTCCATAGGATGTTGTTCCAGAACTGTGAAGGCTTTTTTAGATGTTGTCTGGCAAACTCTAATCTGGCCTTCCTGATTTTGAGGCTCACCAATGGTTTACATCTTGTGGTAAACCCTCTGTATTCACTCTGGTGAAGTCTTCCCTTGATTGTTGACTTTGCCACACATACACCTACCTCCTGGAGAGTGTTCTTGATCTGGCCAACTGTTGTGAAGGGTGTTTTCTTCACCAGGGAAAGAATTCTTCGGTCATCCACCACAGTTGTTTTCTGTGGTCTTCCGGGTCTTTTGGTGTTGCTGAGCTCACCGGTGCATTCTTTCTTTTTAAGGATGTTCCAAACAGTTGATTTGGCCACACCTAATGTTTTTGCTATCTCTCTGATGGGTTTGTTTTGTTTTTTTCAGCCTAATGATGGCTTTCTTCACTGATTGTGACAGCTCTTTGGATCTCATATTGAGAGTTGACAGCAATAGATTCCAAATGCAAATAGCACACTTGAAATGAACTCTGGACCTTTTATCTGCTCCTTGTACATGGGATAATGAGGGAATAATACACACCTGGCCATGGAACAGCTGAGCAGCCAATTGTCCAATTACTTTTGGTGTCTTAAAAAGTGGGAGGCACATATAGAAACTGTTGTAATTCCTACACCGTTCACCTGATTTGGATGTAAATACCCTCAAATTAAAGATGAAAGTCTGCAGTTAAAGCACATCTTGTTTGTTTCATTTCAAATCCATTGTGGTGGTGTATAGAGCCAAAAAGATTAGAATTGTGTCGATGTCCCAATATTTATTGACCTGACTGTAAAAGTCACACATTACTTAAATTTTAACATGCAAGCAGCGTAAGTATCTAAATTTGACTGTCAGCGTCTTTTGGATCCTTGTATAGCAGAGCTCAGAGAGGGGGAGGAAGAAGCAGCACAAGGAAGCCAGTCAGGTGTGCAGCAGTGCAAGTAGCTTGCTGATAAGAGGAGAAAGCAGAGTTAAAGAGAGATGAGCTCTGTAGTTTTCTGCTTCTTCGTTCACTGTCCAGTCACAGGGTGAGGTGTGGAGGACACCTGGAAGTAAAACTACAGCAGAGGAAAATCAGGTTCTTTTTCATGCCAAATGGGACTGTCATGTGTGGCAGATTTGTATAAATCTCATTGGTTTGGTTGGAATTTAGGTTTAGGTGTTAGGGTGATGAGAGGTAAATTTTAAGGATGAGTTAAGTGATAAGGCTTTAAGGGAGAATGGAGATGTTTTTGGAGAATTTAATAGTTAATGCATTCATTTAGGGGTTAGGTTAAATGTTAATAGATGCTTTAATGTCAGAGACACTTTTTTGTTTAGTGATTGGTTGGAACTCTTTGGTTTCCTTAAATTTAATGTACTGTACTGCATTACCATCCCAGTAACTTTGGGTCTGTACAGTCTATTGTTGACTGTAGGAGTTCATGATTTCTTACCTTGTCCTACAAGCACCATTAGTTCCTATCTAGCTCCAACATCCGTTTAAAGCTGGCCATTCATTAGTAACATTTTATTTTAAAAAATGTTCATTTTATGAACATTCGTTTAATTTGCTAATCGTTTGTGGAGTCAAATTGTGGCGTCAAATTGAAGTTTATTTTATACCACAGTGACAAGAAAATCCCAAGGGGCGGAATGGAATTTTTCTCGAGCCAATGACTCATTAAATACATAATTGCTATTTGTATCATGGGAATTTTTAGCAAGTTTTTTGTATTAACTTTGTATATTTGCCAGCAGAAAAAATGCTGGAAAGTATCCATATAGTCAAACATAAAACTGTTCAGAAAAGTAAAAATCAAACCTTTTTGGGAGCTATCTGTTCTGTTGGATGGAGGGATATGTACCAAGTAAATTAGTGACATAATTTGATGCAAACCATGCTGCCTCTCATTTAGCAAAGCCGGTGCAACAGCTTTTATGTATAATTTTGACCCCTGCACCTGAAATTCCAGGCAGCACAGACAGGTTTGCAAAGGCTTGAGACAGATTTGGCACTGAAGAGGAGACAGACTTTCCCTCAAAGCAGATGCACAGTCAGGACGTGGGCAGGGGCAGGTTTTATTCTGTGGCAGTGCTACTGCTAGAGCAACAGAAAAAAAAAATATGAATAAAGTTATAATACTATCATAAATCTGGCATTGCTCCTTTTTAGCATTGCCTTGCTGTGCACAGAAAGTACATGGGAACTTTTTTAAAAATTCCGATTTTTTTTTTTTTTTTTTTTTTTTCAGGCTACTCTAAGCCAGTGTTTCTCAACCCTGTCCTCAAGTACCCCCAGCAGGCCTTGTTTGCAAGTTTTCCTTTATCTTGCACAGGTGCTTTCAATCAGAGTCAATGGCTTGGTATTTTGGACAGCTATTTTATCTAAGAGAAATTTCCAAAACATGGCCTGTTGGGGGTACTTGAGGACAGGGTTGAGAACCACTGCTCTAAGCAACAGTGATGATCCTAATGTTCTACCTTTCAACACACCCCGGCCCATACCATAGGAGACATTTATCAACTGATAAATGTCCCCTATGGTGTGGGCTGGGGTGTGTTGAAAGGTAGAACATTAGTAGGCACGTGCTGAATGAAAAAAATAGGTTGTTTTTTTTGATTCGTTATTTACATAAATTTATTTAGTTAAATTTGTTTAATTCATTTTTGGAATCCGTTTCGTTTATTCCTTTTCGATACAGTTCAAATTTTTCAAATTCGGATCGATTCAAAAAGTTTTCAAATCAATTTCGAATAGTTTTCGAATTCGAAAAGTATTCAAATAGTTTTCTAATTTGAAAAGTTTTCAAATTCAAATAGGTTTCCAATTTCCAAAGAGAATAAAATGCAATAGAAAATAAAGGAATAGAAAATAAAAGAATATAACAGAAAATAAAAGAATATAATATGAGTAAAACCGAACAAAATAGAAAATAAAAGAACAGAATAGAATGGAATAGAATAAAAAAAAAAGAATAGAATAAAATAGATTACAATTCAAATAGAAAATTATAGAATTTAAAAAAAACAATAGACTAGAATAGAAATAATTTAACAATTTTCCAAAATTCAAATAGAATCAATTTGAATAGAATAGAAAAGAATAGAGTAAAATAGAAAATAACACAATAATATCGAAAAAAAAAACAGAGTAGAATGAATATAACCATCTTCCTATTCTAATATATTCTATTCTATTGTTTTTTTATTATAATTTTTTCTTATGTGTTCTATTTTATTTTATTTTCTATTCTATTCTATTTTCTTTTCAAATTCTATTTGAATTTCGGAAGATGGTTATAGTCTCTCTATTATATTCTGTTGTTTTTTTCTATACTATTCTGTTATTTTCTATTATATTGTAATCTATTCTTTTCTATTCTATTAAAATTCAAATTGATTTTATTTGAATTTTGGGAAATTATTAAATTCTTTCTATTCTATTTTTTTTTTTAATTCTATTATTTTCTATTCTATTATTTTCTTATGCATTCATATTTGAATGTATTCTGTTTGAAATTTGAATTGCAGAAGATGGTTATATTCTATGTTATTCTATTTTATTTGTTTCTATTATATTCTAGTCTATGCTGTTCTTTTAGTTTCCATTCTATTTTGTTCTGTTTTACTCTATTATATTATATTCTTTAATTTTCTGTTATATTCTTTTCTAGTCTATTTTTTTCCTATTCTATTCCTTTATTATCTATTCTATTTTATTCTTTTTGGAAATTGGAAAACTATTCAAAATCATAAACTTTCAGAATTTGAAAACTATTGGAATTCAAAAACTTTTCGGTTTTGAAAACTATTCAAATTCTAATTTCATCTGAATATTTTTTTGTTATTTCGGATTCATTCAAATTAGGTACTATTGTAATTCGGAAATTCGAATACATCCGAATTTCCAAAAAAATGAAAATTTTGTCTGAATTTTAATTTGGAATGAAAGGAACCCGCACATGTGTAAACATTAGGATAATCACCGTTGCCCAGAGTAACCTGAAAAAAATTCAACATTTCCATGTACTGTATAACTATTAGTCTGTATTTGGGTCATCAGATCAAACATCCTATTTTTGTAGTTAACATGTCAGTGAAAATGGTGTATTTGATGACTTTTTTTGATGGTGTTTTAATTACTTGCCCATCTTACTACTTGGTAAGCCCCTGGCCCTCAATTAGCATGCAAACAGTGAAGTCAAAACTCAAAACTTCCATACTTGTTCACGGTCAGGGACTTAGAAAGCAATGAGCAACTTCAGCTCTGGAAATGTCCCTATTTCTGTCAAAACAGATTCTCTTTAACCCACCTCATACAAAGCTGTTCTACATTGGTATAATAATTGGTTAAGGAGACCTGTTCCATTTGCAGAAACTGCTAAACACGACTCCATCCTGCCGTAGGCACAGAATTGGAGAGCAGATGAGTGAAGGTCATTATGTGCCAGTCTTTAAGGGAGGTCTTTAAACCATTGCTGGCATCTACATCATAAGAACCTTGTTAGATGCGATTCCAATAGACAAGCACAGATTTCAGTTCCAGCACAGATATAATGAGCCTTCCGGATTCTAATTTCAGAGCTTGTTCCTCCGCACTTCTCGCCTCTTCTAACATTTCTCCCTTTCTCCTGCCAGCGGAAATTTTCTGCTCCAGCGATATTGAAGAATTCTTGAGAGAAGCTGCTTTTATGAAAGAATTTGACCATCCGAACGTCTGCAAATTAATAGGTAAAAAGAAGGAAAATGTTTGACACATCTTACGCTCTACATTGCTCACTCTGTTAATGATAACTTTGCAAAAGTGGTCTTATTTTGGGCTATGTCTAAAAGTTTGGAATAGATGACTATTGTATGTGTAGCTAATTATGATAAACTTTTTCTAATACAGAATAAGTGCTCATAATTTGCACTGAAATATAGGCTCGCCCAATAGGGTAGAGGTGCAGGAGATGGTTATCTGCAGAACAGTGTTTCTCTTTTTTGTCCTTTTTTCAGTTAAAGCACCCTTAACAATTACGTACAATCTCAAGACACCCCATTTTAATACGTGAAAAACTAAACAGTTTTACGTGTCGCAACAGCATCCACGCATGGGAGCCACCCAACATTAGAGGGGATTTTTTCCTCCACCTTTGAAAACTGCTACTGATTAATATTCTAGCATCTCTCTTCTATCTGTTTCTCTCCCTTTTCTGTGCTTCCCCAGAACTGACAGAGAAACGCAGAAGAGGGGCAAACAAGGATGTTGTGCAGATGCCTGATGCCCTCCTTATCAACTGGTGACATCATTGGTAGTTAGGATTCCATAGGCTGGCACTGCACTATATAAACCTGTTGTTTTATGTAACAAAAAGGCAGGTTTGATCCACTTGCTGGCTTGCTGACAATTATTGGGCAATCTGTGGCAATCTTCCAAGGCACCCCAGAATGTCGCAACACCTTGGATGAAAAAAGCTGCCACAGAAAACAGCCGGAGATGACACTGAAAGGACTACAGTGTGCTAAATAATGTTTGGTTGCTAGGAAATAGTGTATGGTCAACTTTGGCTTTAGTCTTTGTACTTCTTTACTGAGCAAGCCCAGTTTAAGCTTATCCAGAGAGGCAAATAACAATGTGCATGTATTCATAGCGAAGCAATATAATGTAAACTATAAGCTTATTGGTTTCTAGATATATTTTACTTTGCCCATCATCATCTTTCTACCTTTTTGTTAAATATTGCATCATTAAAGACTTGTTGAGTATATGAATGGGGAGGGAAAGGTGTTGGGTTAAGGATTACCTTATCTTGATAGGTATCCTGGTTCGACATTCATTGTGTTGCGAAGGAGAATATTCCCTTAGGTGGCTCTGGAGTGTTTCTCAACCTTTTTTCAGTCAAGATGTCATTTAAATATAATGTACAATCCTGAGGCACCCCGTTACAAAATATAAAAAAATAAACGTAGTTTTACGTATTGCAGCAACATCCACACACATTGGTTGCCCCACCTTACAGTTGATTTAGTCTTACAAAGCAAATATACCTTTACACACTGGTACGGAGTAGAGTTTCTCTCTCTCATTCACTTAACATGACCCCAGTGCTGATGGAAAGTGTCAAGGGGTAAGCAAACAAGGATGTCCTTAGGTGCCCGATGTCATCCTTATCAATCCCTGACATCATCGACTTCTAGGAAGCTGGCTGCTGGCCAATGCAGTGCCCAAGGTTGTAATGGTGCACAATAAAAAAAACTGTGGTTTTATGCAACAAAAAAGGCAGGCTTGATCCCCCTGCCAGTTTGTTGAGGATTTTTGTGCAATTTGGAGCAATTTTTAGGTATTTTGCCAAAGCCGCTCTGAAGAACCCAGAAGGCACCCTGGTTGAAAATGGCTGCTCCAGAGCAGATAGAAACATAGCAAACTGAGGGCAGAAAAGAGTAATTCATCGAATCAGCCCATTTTTTTGTTTTTCCGTTAACTTTTTTGTATAGATCTATGTTAGTCCCAAACATGTTTTAAGCCATTTACTGTTGACTGTCTCACTACCTCTGCTGGAAGTTTATTCCAAGCATCAACTACCCTTTCATTAAAATACTACTTTCTAAAATTAGTTTTGAACTTTCCTCCAGTTAGTTTGAAGTCATGTCCCCATGTTCTTGATTTTAGTTTCATATTAAACATCCTGCCCTCCTGAACTTTATTCATCCCCTTGATGTATTTAAAGGTTTCAGTCATGCCTCCCCTTTCCATTCTTTCCTCCAGACTGTACATATTAAGTTCCTGAAGTCACTCTTGATATGTTTTATCCCTATTTTTAATGAGGTCTCACTAAAGATCCATATAGGGGAATCAGAACCTCCTTCCTCCTGCTGGTGATCCCTCTACTGATACATCCTAGAATTCTGTTTGCTTTACCCACCACCTGTTCACACTGTTTGCTCATTTTGCAATCATCTGAAATAAGTACCCCCAAATCTTTTCTTCTAGCTTACACTGGACACCCACTATTGTACTCTCTCAAGAGATTCCTTTTCCCTAGGTGCATTATTTTAAATTTAAACCTAGTTACATTCCCCATGGGTTTGGGCTTTTAAGGCACTAAGTACATAACATTCTAAATAGTAAAAATATATTTTTATTGAATAAACATAGGTAAAAATATTTCACAAAGAATGTGCATGACCTATTAGCTAAAATTACAACAGCATAAAGAGCAATGACGAATATGATACTACTCTTCCCAACGCATTTTAGACTGTAAACCTCTCTTTCCTCTGGGGTATTGGAGATTGATCATGTATCTATAATTTAAATACAAGGAATCAGTACAAAAAAAACAATAAGGCAAATAACAGCAGCAGTGCAATGTATAGATATATGTATAACACATAGTAGTTCTAAAACTTACACATATTCCAGTAGTGTAAACATGAACATTTTATGTTGTATTTAAAATAAAAGAAAAGAAAAAGAGGACAAAGGGGTTGATTTACTAAAGGCAAACCCACTCTGCACTACAAGTGCACTTGGAAGTGCAGTCGCTGTAAATCTGAGGTGAAGATCTGAAATCAGGGGAAGCTCTGCTGATTTTAGCATCCAATCATGTACAAGCAAAAATGCTGTTTTTTATTTTCCTTGTTTGTCCCTCTTGGGTCTACATCGAGTAGTGGAAAGGGGATTTGCCTTTAGTAAATAAATCCCAAAGTCTCAGATATTCCCACTCAATCATCTCACCCAGATGCCATATACTATAGTTGTGTGGTAAACGTATATTATTATTATACAGGAGACCTCCCAGTGTTCACCCCCAAGGCGGTAGGTAACAGAAAACACTGATGCCCAATGGACAAGGACCTGCAATTAAAAAAATATTAATACTGTATAAAAATTGACCTTAAAGAACCAAACAAATATATGTAACATCAATATACGCATATCAATGTGTCAGTCATACGAATCACGTGTCCTACCTGTGCCTCTCAGAAATACAGGGGGAGGGAAGATCTCTTTTCTGCTAGTAATGCTGGTAATACAGGCTGAAAAAACATACAAATATCTGTATACTTATACAGTCAGGTCCATAAATACTGGGAAATTGACACAATTCTAATCTTTTTGGCTCTATACACCACCACAATGGATTTGAAATTAAACAAACAAGATGTGCTTTAACTGCAGACTTTCAGCTTTAATTTGAGGGTATTTACATCCAAATCAGGTGAACAGTGTAGGAATTACAACAGTTTGTATATGTGCCTCCCACTTTTTAAGGGACCAAAAGTAATGGGGCAATTGGCTGCTCAGCTGTTCCATGGCTAGGTGTGTGTTATTCCCTCATTATCCAATTTACAAGGAGCAGATAAAATGTCCAGAGTTCATTTCAAGTGTGCTATTTGCATTTGGAATCTGTTGCTGTCAGCTATCAATATGAGATCCAATGAGCTGTCACTATCAGTGAAGCAAGCCATCATTAAGCTGAAAAAACAAAACAAACCAATCAGAGAGATAGCAAAAACATTAGGTGTGGCCAAATCAACTGTTTGGAACGTCCTTAAAAAGAAAGAACGCACCGGTGAGCTCAGCAACACCAAAAGACCCTTTCCAATCTTTCCTTGCTGAAGAAAACACCCTTCACAACAGTTGGCCAGATCAAGAACACTTTCCAGGAGGTAGATGTATGTGTGTCAAAGTCCACAATCAAGAGAAGACTTCACCAGAGTGAATACAAAGGGTTCACCACAAGATGTAAACCATTGGTGAGCCTTAAAAACAGGAAGGCCAGATTAGAGTTTGCCAAACAACATCTAAAAAAGCCTTCACAGTTTTGGAACAACATCCTATGGACAGATGAGACCAAGATCAACTTGTACCAGAGTGATGGGAAGAGAAGAGTATGGAGAAGGAAAGGAACTGCTCATGATCCAAAGCATACCACCTCATCAATGAAGCATGGTGGTGGTAGTGTCATGGCGTGGGCATGTATGGCTGCCAATGGAACTGGTTCTCTTGTATTTATTGATGATGTGACTGCTGACAAAAGCAGCAGGATAAATTCTGAAGTGTTTCGGGCAATATTATCTGCTCATATTCAGCCAAATGCTTCAGAACTCATTGGACGGTGCTTCACAGTGCAGATGGACAATGACCTGAAGCATACCGCAAAAGCAACCAAAGAGTTTTTTAAAGGAAAGAAGTGGAATGTTATGCAATGGCCAAGTCAATCACCTGACCTGAATCCGATTGAGCATGCATTTCACTTGCTGAAGACAAAACTGAAGGGAAAATGCCCCAAGAACAAGCCGGAACTGAAGACAGTTGCAGTAGAGGCCTGGCAGAGCATCACCGGGGATGAAACCCAGCGTCTGGTGATGTCTATGCATTCTAGACTTCAGGCTGTAATTGACTGCAAAGGATTTGCTACCAAGTATTAAAAAGTGAAAGTTTGATTTATGATCGTTAATCTGTCCCATTGCTTTTGGTCCCTTTAAAAGTGGGAGGCACATATACAAACTGTTGTAATTCCTACACCATTCACCTGGTTTGGATGTAAATACCCTCAAATTAAAGCTGAAAGTCTGCAGTTAAAGCACATATTGTTCGTTTCATTTCAAATCCATTGTGGTGGTGTATAGAGCCAAAAAGATTAGAATTGTGTTGATGTCCCAATATTTATGGACCTGACTGTATATAGACCTATCATTATGATACCATCAGCACTGCACAGATCAGTCTTAGAGGAAAACAGCTACCTACCCATATGCAGTATCTCACAAAAGTGAGTATACCCCTCACATTTTTCTAAATATTTTATTATATCTTTTCATGTGACAACACTGAACAAATTACAATTTGCTACAATGTAAAGTAGTGAGTGTACAGCTTGTATAACAGTGTAAATTTGCTGTCCCCTCAAAATAACTCAACACACAGCCATTAAGGTCTAAACTGCTGGCAACAAAAGTGAGTACATTCTAAGTGAAAATGTCTCAATTGGGCCCAATTAGCCATTTTCCCTCCCCGGTGTCATGTGACTCATTAGTGTTACAAGGTCTCAGGTGTGAATGGGGAGCAGGTGTGTTAAATTTGGTGTTATCGCTGTCACTCTCTCATACTGGTCACTGGAAGTTCAACATGGCACCTCATGGCAAAGAACTCTCCGAGGATCTGAAAAAAAGAATTGTTGCCCTACATAAATATGGCCTTAGGCTATAAGAAGATTGCCAAGACCCTGAAACTGAGCTGCAGCATGGTGGCCAAGACCATACAGCAGTATAACAGGACAGGTTCCATTCAGAACAGGCCTCACCATGGTCGACCAAGGAAGTTGAGTGCACATGCTCAGCCTCATATCCAGAGGTTATCTTTGGGAAATAGACGTATGAGTGCTGCCAGCATTGCTGCAGAGGTTGAAGGGGTGGGGGGTCAGTCTGTCACTACTCAGACCATACTCTGCACACTGCATCAAATTGGTCTGCATGGCTGTCATCCCAGAAGGAAGCCTCTTCTAAAGATGATGCACAAGAAAGCCCACAAACAGTTTGCCGAAGACAAGCAGACTAAGCACATGGATTACTGGAACCATGTCCTGTGGTCTGATGAGACCAAGATAAACTTATTTGGTTCAGATGGTGTCAAGCGCGTGTCACAGCAACCAGGTGAGGAGTGCAAAGACTAGTGTGTCTTGCCTACAGTCAAGCATGGTGGTGGGAGTTTCATGGTCTGGAGCTGCATGAGTGCTGCCGGCACTGGGGAGCTACAGTTCATTGAGGGAACCATGAATGCCAGCATGTACTCTGACATACTGAAGTAGAGCATGATTCCATCCCTTCGGAGACTGGGCCACAGAGCAGTATTCCAACATGATAACGACCCCAAACACGCCTCCAAGATGACCACTGCCTTGCTAAAGAAGCTGAGGGTAAAGGTGATGGACCCCAAAAGGGTTAAGGCAGTGTTGTAAAATATGATGGCCACACGAAATATTGACACTTTGGGCCCAATTTGGACATTTTCACTTAGGGATGTACTCACTTTTGTTGCCAGCAGTTTAGACATTAATGGCTGTGTGTTGAGTTATTTTGAGGGGACAGCAAATTTACACTGTTATACAAGCTGTACACTCACTACTTTACATTGTAGTAAAGTGTCATTTCTTCAGTGTTGTTACATGAAAAGATATAATAAAATATTTACAAAAATGTGAGGGGTGTACTCACTTATGTGAGATACTGTAGATAGGATATACATAACACTGTATACATGTCATTCTTAGCTATTTTGTTTCCTGATAAACAGCGGGGATGTTTTTTCTTTTTAAGGGATACAATATTATTTTACTCCCTGAGTATATCTGATATAAATACTCTCTTGGTTATGCAATTAGTAACATACAGTGTATTTGTAGCCATAAAGCTATCAAAGAGCATAAAATAAAAAGACAGAGATATGTTTGGTGGCCACATTCTAAGACTAGCAATACATCTATATCTTAGAAAGCTAATACGGTCTAGCTACTAAGAAAAAGTTGATTGTGAACCCTAGAACAAAGCAAGTGTGCAGCAAGTGGTTGTTATTTAACTCAAAATTCAAAGCAGAGTGTATGGACATGTCCTCCCGTATGGCGTGTCCACAAGACTAATGCCTGACTTGGCTCTTATTTCTGCTCTCCTCCCAATCTAAGCTGCCATCTAATATGCAGCAGCTGCATGTGATTAGGGAGGAAAGGCAGTTTGCTTTGTACTGGCTGGCCTCCCGAGCTGTGCACGCGCATTGCCTCACTGGCGCACATGCGCGACTGAGACTGTTGCGTCATTAGACTACATTTAGAAACCTTGTACTGCAGTGTCCACTGACCAAGTTGACCAATCTTCCAGCAATGCCAAATCATGTTCCATGCTGCCGATACCTCCAGGGATATCAACCCTATTACACACCTGTGTATCATCTGCAAAAAGACATACCTTGCCCAACAAACCTTTAGTTATATCACTTACATATAGATTAATTAGAAGAGGACCTAGTACAGAGCCTTGTGGTACACCACTAGTGACGGGTCTCTGTCCTGAGTAAACCCCATTTACAACCACACTTTCCTTTAGCCAACTGCATATCCACTGAACCACCAAGGGTTAGGTCCTAGCTTGTAGAGCTTTTGTATTAGATCATTATGTGGAACTGTATCAAATGCCTTGGCTGAAATCAAGATATGCTATGTCCACAGCACCACCCTGGTCCAAAACACTGGTAATCAATGATCCTTCTTTTCAGGAGTGAGTCCATTAACTTGATTACAACTGATGTTAAACTCACTGGCCTGTAATTGCCAACTTCTACCTTGCTGCTCTTCTTGTGGAGTTGTTAGAAGACATTGATGGTCCAACTATACCTCAAAGTTCTCTTAGAACTCTGGTATAAATACCATCAGGGCCCATTGCTTTAATCGAGCCAGTTCCTCTGATACTGCTGTCTCCAGAAATCCTAAAAATGAACCGTCGTTACTAGAAACAATACGATTCCCCAACTTGTTATTGTTAGTGCAAGTTATTTCTGAGAAGACGGAACAGAAGTAATTGTTTTAAATGGTTTGCTATATCCAGGTCTCTCTCAACATAAGTGTTGTGCCCAGTTTTCATTTTAGTGATCCCGTTATATTTTTTCCATCTATCACTAATGTACCTAAAAAAGGTTTTATCTCCTTTCTTAATAGGTTTAGCAATTTCCTCCTCATTCTGTGCTTTGGCAGCACTGACAACGCGTTTGGCCTTCTTTTGTCTATTTTTATACTTTTCTCTGTCAGCCACACCTCCTGTTTCCTTGATTTTTTTTCCTTTACTATCTTGCTTACCTCTTTAGTGAACCATATTCATTTTTCCTTCTGTTTATTCTTATTAATATGCCTGACATATAATCTAGTTGCCTCCAGGATGATAGACTTTAACAATGCCCACTGATTACATACTCCTGCCATTTTACTGCAAACTTTCAATTAACGTTTTAGAAATGTCTCCATTGCAGTTAAATGTGTCCTTTTGAAATCTAAAACTTTTGTTTTTGTGTAGGATTTTTCTTGTTTTAATATCAATCCAAAGGGGTTGGTGATCACTAGAACACAAATTCTCTCACACCTCAACATCAGACAGTCGAACCCCATTTGTCAGTACTAGGTCTAGAATATGATCACCTGGGGTTGGGATTTTTACTAACTATTTAAGAGAAACCACATTCAGTGCTTCCATTGCATCCCTGCTCCTGCTTGTAATAGCAGTTTGAGGATTCCAGTTAATATCAGGCATGTTGAAGTCACCCATAATCAAAACCTCTCCCTTTATTGCCATTTGAGTTATCTTGTCAATCAACAAGTTATCATAATCTTAAGTCTGTCCTGGGGGCCTGTATACTCCACCAATTCTAAGGGAAGATCCCTCTCTGTTTGGAAGGCAGACCCAGAGGGTTTAGAGGATTTCATTTGATATTTTAATTTATGTTCGCGTTATGCTATTTTTGACATGTATGGCAACTCCACCCCCCCTCATCCCTACTCTGTCCTTCCTGTATAGTGTATAACCTGGTATAGTTATTTCCCAGTTATTTGAATCCTTGAACCATGTCTCTGCAATTTCAACAAGACCCAAGTTGTCCCTAGACATAAGAGCTGTCAGCTCACAAAGCTTGTTGCCAAAACTACGAGCTTCAGTGCACATGACATGACAAACACTGCTATCTACTGCTTTATTTTTACCATGAGAAACTTCAGCTAAAGTGACCACCCCATCAGCCAAGTCCTTAGAACACAAACCCTTACATTTGTTTCAACCTGCTGGGGACAGAACTGCTCCTCATCAACTACATCTCTGCCCCCCTTTCTCAGTTTAAATGCATGTCCAAAAACTCCTAAATTCCATACTAAGAAGCTCAGTGCCCTTGTATAAGGGATGCAGACCATTTCTATTGTACAGGTCAATGTCAGACTACATGATAGCATCATGACTAATGTAACCAATACCTTCAGCTTTGCACCAATCCTTTAACCAAAGGTAAGACCTCTGAAAATGTAAATCTTGAAGATCATGGCCCAAATTCTGGAAATCCTTCTGTACAGAATGCACATCATTCTGGGACAAATCATTTGTGCTAAGGTGCACAACAACATTACACTCTTCACTAGTTTTTAAATGCGCCTTTTATCTTTCCTAACAGTAGCACCTGGCAAACACCTAACGTCCTTTGACACTTCCACATGATTTCCTAAAGAAACACCTCTTACCATTGAATCACCAACAAGAAAATGACTTCTCCTTTTAGGAGCCTTATCCACAACTCTTACCTGGTTTGCAAGCTCAGATAAAACCGTTACTTTTGGCATTGCCATTTTTTTCCTATGCAGAGAAGGGTTGCCAATCTCACAAGCAGCTATGTTTGAAACCTTTGTATGTGCTTTTAGCTTGGAAAGAACACTATAGTGGTTTTGCAGTGTCACCGCAAAAGCTACATGTTTATGGTCCACAGGCCTCACTCTTCCAGTTGTCAACACTACCCTTCCCCATTGCAGTCTTTGAGCAAGAGGTGGCTTTTTGCAGGGCAGCTCAACAAAACAAATTGGCTTAGACAGGCTCCTCACGTCAGACTGCAGGGCACAAACCAAGGAATTTAGAAAAGCAATGTCATCACATAGACTAGAAATCTGCATACAAATGGGACAGCATCCTAGCTTTCAAAAAGTACCACGAAAACAAATCCAAAATAAGTATTGCACTGAACTAAACCAGGCATTTTAAAAAGGATTTCCTTAAATTCAAACACAGCTGCTAACTAAAGATAGTTAGCTGTCTCCAAACTCCTGCTGTTTTTAACCTACTACTGTTCAAAACTATGCACTTTTGCCTGCTGCATTTCTGTACTGCTGCACTGTGAAAGAACAAAGTCTACAGACAAGGGCCATAGGTTGGCTTGTGTCTCAGACCAACCTAAAGTACTAGGAGTGAAGCGTGAAGTCACCGGTATAAAGTCTACTAAATGTACCTATTAAAATTTGTTTAGTAAAAAATTCTCATTTTATGGGCTCTAAAGGCTCCCTTTATCAGGGATTTAAGACGTTACTTACAAAGTACAATGAGTAAATGGCTCACTTTGGGTTAGTATGGTTTAAATATATAATCAGTAATACATATTACCCATTGAACAATTTAGTTCATATGCTTATTGTACTTTTATTGTAATCTAGTATAGCACTGATAAAGAGGGCCTGTTGTGTTACTAAAAACAACGTTCAATAAAAATCTTTTCTGGACTTTATTCAACTGCCTTGGCGCTTTCCTCGTTGTACTTAAAGCTATTGAGTATATGTAATTGATTATCTTCTTAAGAGTCTTTTACCAGCCAATACAGAGATGGATGAGACCGGTTCCCAATTTTCATTTACAGTGGAATGCTAAAGTCCAGCAATGACCAAATATTTTGATTCTTTTAGAAAGCGTGGGGAAAGTTTTTTTTTCTTGTGTTCCCATTGAGGAGATTTATCTTAACTTCCTATTCTGGTGACAGGAAGTCAGAGGGGCACGAAGTGACATCTCTCCAGTAGTGTCATACAGAGCCAAGTTTTCCATTAGGCACGATAGGTCTGTAGCTAAAGGCAAATAGGTAGATTTTCCTGTAAAATAAATAATGCTAGTAAAGTGGTGGGGAGGGTAGGTTGCTTTGGGAGTCAAAATGTGTGTGCCTACAGGCTCCAGGGAGGGAGGCCTGACCATGGGGACAGAGAGAGCTGTACAGTAGGGAAAGGTTAGAGCCTTTGTAAAGTATTGCCATCTTTGCCTTCCTGTCCTGGTAACCCTGATTAATTTAATGTTTTTGCCCTGGTGTCACAGGGACAGGAGATGGAGTGGAAACTTCCCCAGTGGGCAGTGTTAATTTTGGCAGCAAATTTCGATTTAGTTTTAGTCTTAGGACTAAAATGGCATTTTAGTTTTAGTCCCATTTTAGTCTTCTGCAATTGTTTTAGTTGTATTTAGTCAACTAAATCTCCAGGACATTTTAGTCGACTAAAGTAATTTTAGTCAACTAAAATCTAATGGGTGTAGTTAAATTTGAATGCATTATTTAAGCATTTCTCCACAATTTGCAAACTCATTATATACTGCTGGAGTGAAAAATCGAATATGTTATTATTTATGGTATTGAGGTATGAACATGAACTACAGACCAGTGTTAATTGTGACATCAAATTTCAATTTCGTTTTAGTCTTTTGACTAAAATGGCATTTTAGTTTTAGTCCGATTTTAGTCTTTTGACTAAAATACCATTTTAGTTTTAGTCGTATTTTAGTCATCTCAATTGTTTTAGTTTTAGTCGACAAAATTAACACTGCTAGTGGGGACACAAATAGAGTTGACTGAAGTTTTAACTCTTCCCCACTTTGCCCAAGACCAATAATCTGTGCCTAGAAACCAAGCAGATTTGTTCTAGACTGATAACATAAAATGAGCAGATGCCCTATCATATCCTTTAGGAATTACACTTTTTTAATGTTCTAATGATGTTTTCACAGATAATTTCACATGCCAGAATGTTACTGCTTGTGTTATCAAACTCGGAGCTATACACTTTTAATTTGCTTGGAGCTTAATTTCACGATGGGTCTTGTATAAAAAATATTGTTACATGGAGGAGGAAATGTGTGATTCTGGTATACAATTCAATGTTGAGAGAACAAAATAAAAAGCATGTAACTGCCCTGAAACATAAGCCTTTGTTCATATGGACATCTTGCATTGTTTCATTTAAACACACAAACATCAAGAAATATTCCCCAGATCAAGTTCTCCTGCGTTTAAATGAACTGGTGTTTGCACGCGTTTAGACAGCCCGGACACACAAATTTCTATTTTCTCTAAACACGGCTAAACAGAGGCGGCTCTAGACTTTGTGAGGCCTTAGGCAAAACTTAAACATGAGGCCCCACTTACGCCCATAATGGGAAAAATAATTAATGCGATAAGAAAATGAACTAATTGCAATCCCTCTTGTGACTGTGGCGTGAAATTTCGAGAATTATATACGTTAATCAAGTAAAAGAATAGCGTAATTAATAAAAAGGGTAATACCCGCATTCACCCCGGAGTACAAATTCAAAACGGATTCCGGAGTGTTTCAGATCTCGGCGGAGACAAATCGGCACAAATCTCTTTTATCTTTAA
>BLSH010077902.1:517226-529025 GCA_018402905.1 Glandirana rugosa | reverse complement strand
CCGCTCTTCTCTCTTACCTCCAGAGGCTCAGCTCCATCCAGCCCTGCTTCCTCCCCGGCGGGACCCTCCTCTTCCCCTCCCTGCCACATCCTCCAGGTGTGCAGGGAATCAGGATCGCTACACGGATCACTAAGTGGGGGGTAACAACAGGGGAGGGGGGTTGACCTGCACCTCCATGTCCGGCCGCTGGGATGAGTGTTCTGCCCATTCTGCTGCCTCGGCTCGGACATTACAGTGCTGGTCCCGCCCCCTCCCCAAGTTACAGTTTCAGTTTCTCTCCCCACTGCCTGGCCATGGAGCTCACAGGCAGACGCAGCTGTAGGCATTGTGTCAGCAGAGTCGGCTCTTCAATTAGGCGGTCGCGAGGCCCCTGTGAGGGCGAGGCCTTAGGCGACCGCCTAATTTGCCTAATTAGAGAGCCGCCTCTGCGGCTAAACTGAATGCACCTAAAGTAAATGCACATTCTGCATTAAACCATTTAAAATGATTACACGCATTTAAAGTATATGCATTGTGAAATGTCATATAAAAGCATATAAATTTCACGCCATGTGAATGTGATACTGTCTGTTGTAGCATATCTTTGTTTAAATGCAAAAAACACGCGCTGGTACATGACCATGTTACTGGTAGGCAAATTTACCCCTCTGCCTCACCTCTGTGTTTTCGGGGATGCAGGGAACCAGATACTCTTCTCCATATTTGGTGGACATGCCCCAAGGCCCTACAATTTTGGTTCTGGATCTATGCAATGATCTGAACGGTCTTAAACATATCTCTTGTACACAAAGCCTGGGAAGCAGTGCTGCATAAGTCAATCCTGTCTTTGACTAAAGCCCAGAGGAAACTGGTGGGGTTTGTGTTCCTGACAGCCTGGCAGACCTAGGCCAGGGCCTGGCGCCAGCCATTCCTTAATTTTGCTGAAGTTAGGCAGCAGCTCATGGGAACCATGGACCATGAGAAGCTTGTATCTATACTTACCAACACTCACTCCAAATTCTTGAAGATTTGGGATCCATGGGTAACCTATAATGACCATTGTCACACACTTGGACCGTTCTTTACTCTCTATATGATCATCTGGACGGACATTTTCTTTTTGTGCTGTATAATGGGCTGGCTGCACAGGATTTCCGCCCTCTACACCCCCAGGCAGGCCTCCCCCTCTCTCCCCTTTCTTCCTCTCTGCCACCCAGTGTGGATTTTGGATGGATTTCCTGTGAGCTCTTCCCCTCTTTTCATCCTTTAGTCTTGTCTTGGGTTCTGGAAGACCTTACTCCTTCTACCACTCCCATTGCGGGACACATCCTCGTAAGTAGTGCTACAGATGGAGCTTCTTCCAGCTTACATTGCAGTTGAACATACAGTGCCTTGAAAAAGTATCCATACCCCTTGAAATTTTCTACATTTTGTCATGTTACAACCCAAGACGTAAATGTATTTTATTGGGATTTTTTGTGATAGACCAGGGATATGCAATTAGCGGACCTCCAGATGTTGCAGAACTACAAATCCCATGAGGCATAGCAAGACTCTGACAGCCACAAGCATGACACCCAGAGGCAGAGGCATGATGGGACTTGTAGTTTTGGAACAGCTGGAGGTCCACTAATTGCTTATCCCTGTGATAGATCAACACAAAGTAGTACATAATTGTAAAGTGGAAGGAAAATTATAAATGGTGTTCAAATTTTTTTACAAATATCTGTGGTGTATGTAATAAGTGTGGTGTGCATTTGTATTCAGCCCCCCTCAGTCAATACTTTGTAGAACCACCTTTTGCAGCAATTACAGCTGCAAGTCTTTTTGGGGATGTCTCTACCAACTTTGCACATCTAGGGTGAAACTTTTGTCCATTCTTCTTTGCAAAGCTTAAGGTCTGTCAGATTGGATGGAGAGTGTCTGTGAACAGCACTTTTTAAGTCTTGCCACAGATTCTAAAATGGATTTAGGTCTGGACTTTGACGGGGCCATTCTAACACATGAATATGCTTTGATCTAAACCATTACATTGTAGCTCTGGCTGTATGTTTAGGGTCGTCCTGCTGGAAGGTGAACCTCTGCCCCAGTCTCAAGTCTTTTGCAGGTTTTCTTCTAAGATTACCCTGTATTTGGCTCCTTCCATCCTCCCATCAACTCTGACCAGCTTCCCATATCTGCTGAAGATAAGCATCCCCACAGCATGATGCTGCCACCACCATGTTTCACGGTGGGGATGGTGTATTCAAGGTGATGTGCAGTGTTAGTTTTCACCCACACAAAGCGACTTCCTTTTAGGCCAAAAAGTCCTATTCTTGTCTCATCTGACCAGAGCACCTTCTTCCACATGTTTGCTGTACCCCCCCCCCCCCCAACCGGCTTCTCACAAACTGCAAACGGGACTTATTATGGCTTTCCTTCAACAATGGCTTTCTTGTTGCCACTCTCCCATAAAGGCCAGATTTGTGGAGTGCACGAATGATAGTGGTCCTGTGGACAGATTCTCCCACCTGAGCTGTGAATCTCTGCAGCTTCTCCAGAGTTACCATGGAACTCTTGGCTGCTCCTTGCCTGGCCTGTCAGTTTATGTGGATGCCCATGTCTTGGTAGGTTTGCAGCTGCGCCATACTCTTCCCATTTTCGGATGATGGATTGAACATTGCTCCGTTCAAAGCTTGGGATATTTTTTTATAACCTAATCCTGCTTTAAACTTCTCCACAACCTCATCCCTGACCTGTCTGGTGTGTTCCTTGGCCTTCATGATACTGTTTGTTCACTAAGGTTCTCTAACAAACCTCTGAGGGCTTCACAGAACAGCTGTATTTATACTGAGATTAAATTACACACAGGTGGACTCTATTTACTAAGTAGGTGACTTCTGAAGGCATTTGGTTCCTTTGGTTGTTAGGGGTATAAGAGTAAAGGGGGCTGAATACAAATGCACGCCACACTGTTCAAATATTTATTTGTAAAAAAATTTGAAAATGTATCATTTTCTTTCCACTTCACAATTATGTGATATTATTATATCACATAAAATCCCAATAAAACACATTTACTTTTTTGGTTGTAACATGACAAAATGTGGAAAATTTCAAGGGGTACGAATACTTTTTCAAGGTACTGTATGCAGTTACTTGTTCATCATAGTTTAAGATGTCATTTGCAGTGTCACCTCTGCTCTATTCAGTGGACCTCTTCCTATCATTTTCTTGCCTCAGTAGCCCCACTGTTGTTGCATTTCTTTCTATATGCAAATATTTTACATACCCTGTACCAATACACAAAAACCCAATAACCTTTTTTTGTAAATAGCAAATGCATTTTCCAGTATCTGAAGCATTGTAGAAATCTGTACCATATGTAGCCTGCGAGCTGCTTCACACTGGCCCACAGGTTAAAACGCAGTGTTTTAACATTCAGTCAGCTGTCAGTGTGCGGTCCAGCAGGGAACGGTGCAATGCGTATTTTAGCACAGACCCACATAATGCACAAAGCACTTTACTGTGAAGCACTCTTCCCGTGACACCATACACTTTTCTTCCCAAATACAGCATTTTGAGGGGACACCGCTGAGCCTGGGTCCTGCTCCACCAGCCAGTCATAATTTGCTTCCTTACTTCCAGTGAGAACACAGAACAGTGTGGACTCTTTGTGGATCCACTTCTCTCGCTCTCCCAGTACCTCCAACTAGGTCCATAGGTTCCCTGTGCTGCGATTCCAGTCCCAGCTGCATGTGGACCACTGAACATTAGGAAGGGAGGTCAGATCACCAACCCTCTTGCTACCAGGGAACACCTTCACCCATGCCCACTACTACCTCCTTGCTGGCGGGCTGCTATAGCATTAGGCACTTTAGACATCTACCTGCCATCTCCACTGTACGATTAACCCCTTCATGGTGGCTTTCTTACTTCTCCTCTTCATCCCCCTTGATGTTACAGGCCTTGTTCTTTTGGATATACCATGTACCTTAATGCAGCCCTTTAGAGAACTTCAGACCCGGCATTTAGCACTTTTAGAACATTTACTGAAGCTTTGTTGCAAGTACAGCATTAATCCAACACAGTTCATTAATTAGTAGATATTTGGTTTATTCACTTTTTTTTTTATCACATCAGTTCACTATTTAAAGGAACAGCGCACCATTAGCCATTTCAACACAGTTCATTGCAGACACAGTTCCAACTCATCCTAACTTAGTCTTCCCATGTCTTACCTCTAAGCAAAGGAAGGTCTATATTCCGGCTCTGGTACCCCAAAGGGGAAGCCGTGTGTTCTTGGTAGAATTACATCCTACAGCACACTTTTTTAGTCGGCTCTCATGTGGAAGATCCAGAATTTTCGAGAGGCTGTCCATCTTGTATTTATAGTCCCCCACAGGAGCCATGAACATGTGGGAGTAGGCAGGCTTAACCCTTTCCTAATTCATAAGCAGCCTGCTAACTTACTAACACAATCGTACATGAAGAATAAAGTGAACTTTAGTTTGTACCACATCTGTAAGCACCTGCTTGCATGGTGATATCTGGAATGTCTGCATTTTTTGCACCATACATCACACCACTGTTATGGTGTGAATGGGGTGCAGCTTCTATGTGCCCTTATCCAATGCTGAAAAACACCAGTCACTGCACATTGGGTGAAGGAGCCCTTACACAACAGTGGCTTGGTAGTTAGGGCTGTGGTGCAGTATGTTCAGGGAGTATTGAGATAAGGGAGACGACTTGCTATATTAAAAGGGAACTTAACTATATCTGAGCACCACAAACTGAAAACAATATTTAATTCATAATATATAGCACCTTATTAAAAGTCCATATAACCATAGGATATCAACAAAATGCAAGCAGCGCTAAAGTAAAAGTCCAAAAGAGTCCAAAATATTAACTCAAGTGGACCCCGTTAGGGGCAGGGTCCTGATAATATCCACCACCACACCACGTGAGCAAAAAAGGGGAGGTCAAGCCCCCCAATGTGGAAACACTCACCAGAGGCAAGTGTAACACTGGCCTTAAAATCTCAATGATGGTCACCACAATCCAGCATCCAATCCTATCGCATCCGATCTTACAGTGTATGGGAGACTGCGGATGTAATGTTGTTGGAATCGACCATGGACATTTCATGAGTCACGGCGGGTCCCCCTCACCTCGGTTTGTTCCATTGTCGGCACTGCAGGGAGGAAGCTGGGAGGCGGGGTATTAATATTTCATTCATTTTTTACTATTTGAAGCAAGCTCACCCATCCATGCATGTCTCCATGCTTATTTTGTTGAGAAATCACTTTGAAAAACACCCCTAGCGTTTCTAGCCTTGGCCATCTTGAGTAAGGGCAGATTATTCATGTAGTATTTATTTTCTGAAATCCATCTGCCCTTAGCTCAGGCACGCTGGCAGGATGGTGTGCTTAGCTGAGAAAGTCCCTCTTCCCTTCTTCCAGTTAAAAAAATAAAACTGCCCATGAGGTGTCATGGAATGTATGACATCATTTTGCCTAGGCCAGTGTAGTCCTCTTTTTTTTTTTGGGGGGGGGGGGTGGTTTATGACACATTTTATTACACTAAGCCTGTAAGTAAATAAGAGAACCAGAACCTTAGCTTAGTGGAAGAGAGGGGATTCCCTTCCTGAGAATTAAACAGTAGTCTAAACAAAGTAATTGGGCGCAGAAAAACTGCTGCAACCAGCATATAACGTTAACCATAAGCATATAGCTGCACAACAGTTCTGGTTTAATTGTGTGCACATACCTTTAGACCCTCCCTAGTAGTTTATAATGGTCTCTTCTGGTCCAGGATTTAGCAGCATGGGCAGGAGATGCAGACGAGACTTTCTCTCGCCTCTTCCTCCTCCTGGGGTTTCAAAGCCAACAACCAGGGGCAGGAAATGTATCCATAATATATTTACAGACATGAACAGTAGAGGGCTGCAGGTCCCTACATCAGAATCCAGGAAGCAAATGAAGAAATGTGTCAAAATAAATAAAAAAGTTAGTGTTAATAAACCCAAAAGCAAACTTTTATTATATTGTAGCTTACCATTTCTTAGATGTGATGGCTGCTATCATTTTCTTTTTTAGCCTTTCTTTCTGCTATTTTCATCTTGTGATCCTGCCAGTAATTCTATTGTTTTTCAAAAGAACAAGCTCACCGGCAGAATGTATCAGTTACAGAGATGACGAAAACCATTAAACGCTAGCAGGGATGCTTACAACAACTGATTATAAAGTATTAGCTGGAGTTTGGCTTCTATTTGTTAGTGTACTTAAATCTGCTAGTACATCTAACACCCCCTCCCCACAGACTGACAATGTTGCTGTCCAAAGCACTCTAATACAGGAGGTGTGTTACTGTCCAGATCACTGGGTGAAAACAGAGAGAAAATAGCCTAAAAAAGAAACAAATGCAACCACCACATCTAAGGATTGGTAAGCTGCAATATATTACATTTTTGGTTTTGGCTTTAATACTGCTTTAAAGCAAGAAAATATAATACACCTTCCTGCCTTTTTTACCAATGCTAGCAGAATTGGGTTTGAAAAATGGTTAAAGTGTTACTAAACCTACAGCATTAAAATCAGTCTGTATACGCAGTAAAGCATGCTTGTTATACTCACTGTGGAACCTAAGGGGTTAATCCTCCGGCTTGTGTAAAAGGCTGTAAGATCCTGACTTCTCTGATTCTCCCCTTCTTCCACTGTCCCCAATCCATCTGCTGATAGAACAGAGATTTGTAGGCATTCTGCATGTGCTCAGTTTGGTGTGTGTTGCTAGAGAGTTTTTTTTTTTCTGCATGTGATCAGCACACGGCCAATCAGCACTGTCCAGACAGATGGCCAGGGGTCATGCAGCCTCATAGGACAGTCGGAGGAGAATGAAAACTCCTCTTATAAGCTTTAACCAGTGCTCGGCCAGACACTGATAGAAGTCACAAGACTGCTATATACTGCTAATGAGAAAAGGTATTTAGCTAAAATAATTGCATACCCATATTCTGCGTACTGTGGGAGACCAGATATAGTGAATGCAGGATCCTGGACTTAGTAACACTTTAATGTTGATTGAGCGAGTTTAGTTCTCCTTTAAAGAAACATGTAACCATTTCTCTTGTGTGCACAGTACAGTTAAAAATTAGCTGTGACAACATGCTCATTCAATTATACTTTAAGGCCTCATATACACAGGCGTTTTGTAATGCCACGTTTTTGGGTGTTTTTTGCAGCTCTCCATGTTATTCAATGGCCCTCTAAAAACGCTGACGTTTTTGAGCAGTGGAGGGCATCGGCGTTAGTGAGCTGTAGCTAGAACCCACAGCCAGCGCGTTCTGAAGCTGCTGCGTCATGGCGTTTTTGAAGGAGTACAAGAAGCAGAAGCGGGAGAAGTTAGCCGGGGAGACAGCGGTAAAAGAGTACACTTTTTCCCCCCAGGTAAATGGATAGGGGTACGATGTACCCCATACTCATTTACATAGGGTGGGGTGCCGGCATCTGGGGGCACCTTATTAAAGGCGGGTCCAGATTCCGATAAGCCTCCGCCTGCAGACCCCGACAACCAACGGCCAGGGTTGTCGGGAAGAGGCTCTTGTCCCCATCAACATGGGGACAAGGTGCTTTGCGGTGGGGGGCGCAGAGCCCCCCCGTGCCCCAAAGCACCCATACTCCCCATGTTGAGGGCATGCAGCCTGGTACGGTCCAGGAGGGGGGAAGGGCGCTCGCTCGTCCCCACCCCCTTTCCTGGCCTGCCAGGCTGCGTGCCTGGATAAAGGTCTGGTATTAAAATACATGCCAGATCGAAGAGCCTGGTATGCTTTTGGGGGGGGGGACCCCACGCAATTTTTTTGTGGGGGTCCCTTTAAAGAGACCTAGCACACAAGTCGCACCACAAGTCGGATCACCGTGATCCGACTTTTGGTGTGGCTTCTATTCAAATCAATGGGCTCCCATAGGGAACCATTGATTTTGAATAGAGGCAGAAAACGCTGCTGAAAGCTAGCGCGGAAAAACGTGCATTGACATCAATGCAAAACGCCGAGAAAAACTGTGATTTTTTTTCCCTGACGTCAGGCCTGGCGTTTTGCTTATTTTTTTTGCAGACGCCCGTGTGTATGAGGCCTAAGAAACAATAATTGCATGTGCATGACCAAGGGGGTGGAGCTTGTGCTGGGGGTGTAAACAATCGGGCGTGCTTATAGAAGTATAATACCCCAATAAAGTACAGTCCTGATCTAGAATATTTTGTCTCTTGGCCCCTTTGTTAACCCTCACCTGTAGCATACACTTTCCTTTTTTTCTTTCAATATTATAGTCCTAGCAATTGTGCTGCATGGTTAATCTATCATGACCACCTACTAGGGGCCGATGACTGCACCCCATTCAATCACTCACTCCATTCCCGGTTATTTACACTCTGCTTAGATGATTTATAGACTTGTTTATTCCTTAAACTTGACCATCAGTCATATCTGCCTTGTGTATATTATTGTGATAAATGAGGTTGACCAACTAGCTGTGACATTTTCATATTTCCTCCTTCCACCTTCATAATAATCGTTCATTCTTTTTTTTGGTCTGACAAATTTTCTGCTTTAGTGGTGTCACATGACTCTGAGATGACCTTGGTTCGCGGATTTCTCCTGTTACACAATATTTATTTGGCTGATTGTGATCAAATGTCAAAGCACATTGTTTAAATCTTGTCTTCAGTGGTTTAAGTTGTCACCTATACAATAAAGGGTATCACTTAAACCCCAAACCTTCCAGCTATAAAAATTCAACTAATTGGCTTAAAGCAGTAATGGAACCTAAAACAAAAAATAGAATATATTGCAGTTTACTAATCCATAGATGTGGTGGCTGCATTAGTTTTCTTTTTTAGCCTTTTTTTTTCTTTATTTCACCTGTTGATCAGCCAGTAACACACCTCTTGTATTAGAGTGTCTACATTCTGGTTTGAGTAGTAAAGCAAGACACCTTTGGACAGCAGCATTGTAAGTCTAGGGAGATGGCAGTGTTAGGCTACATTTGCATGGGCGACTAGTATCGGTGCAAATGGCAGTGGCAGGAATCTCCTGATGAGCGGCTAGCTGCGGCTGCTGAGCCCTGTACATTTCAATGACAGGACTGCGGTGGCCACAGCTATTTGTGGCTTTTTGCAGGTATGGCTGCTGGACACACTTGTGCCCCCCCTTCTGATTCCATCTCCCCCCATACTTCTACCTTGAAGCTCCATCTCCACGATGTTAGTTTCACTACCTGCCCAGTTGGTATCTCTATCTTACCTTCTGTCTTAGATGCATACATGGTTGCAGCTCCTATAGACTTCTTGATTCTATGATTTACTCCATACACGGAGTGCCAGAAATAGACAGAACTCAAGTGTCTAATTTCTTTGCCTTTTTGTATACGATGGCTATGGCTCTGTTTTCATTGAGTTGATAAACTTTATGCTTAAAATAAATAAAGTTGTATTCATCATATAAGCATAATTATACAATACAGTGAGGGGAAAAAGTATTTGATCCCCTGCTGATTTTGTACATTTGCCCAATCACAAAGAAATGATCAGTCTATACTTTTAATTGTAGGTTTATTTTAACTGTGAGGGACCGAATAACAGCAAAAAATCCATAAACGCATTTCAAAAAATAATTTTAATGAGTGAAATAAGTATTTGACCCCTTGGCAAAACATGACTTAGTACTTGGTGGCAAAACCCTTGTTGGCAATCACAGAGGTAAGATGTTTCTTGTAGTTGACCACCAGGTTTGCACACATCTCAGGAGGGATTTTGTCCCACTCCTCTTGCAGATCCTCTCCAAGTCATTAAGGTTTTGAAGCTGACATTTGGTAACTCGAACCTTCAGCTCCCTGCACATATTTTCTATGGGATTAAGGTCTGGAGACTAGCTAGGCCACTCCAGGACCTTAATGTGCTTCTTCTTGAGCCACTCCTTTGTTGCCTTGGCCGTGTGTTTTGGGTCATTGGCATGCTGGAATACCCATCCACGATCCATTTTCAATGCCTGGCTCAGGGAAGGAGGTTCTCATCCAAGATTTGATGGTACATGGCCCCATCCATCATCCCTTTGATGCACTGAAGTTGTCCTGTCCCCTTAGCAGAAAATCACCCCCAAAGCATAATGTTTCCACCTCCATGTTTGACATGGGGATAGTGTCCTTGGGATCATAGGCAGCATTTCTCCTCCTTCACACATGGCGAGTTGAGTTGATGCCAAAGAGCTCGATTTTGGTTTCATCTGACCACATTATTTCACCCAGTTCTCCGCTGAATCCTTCAGATGTTCATTAGCAACCTTCAGACGGCCTGTACATGTGACCTTGCGGACACTGCAGGATTTCAGTCCTTCACGGTGTAGTGTGTTACTGGTTGTTTTCTTGGTGACTATGGTCCCAGCAACCTTGAGATCATTGACAAGATTCTCCAGTATAGTTCTGGGCTGATTCCTCACTGTTCACATGATCATTGAAACTCCATGAAGTGAGATCTTGCATGGACCCACAGACCAAGGGAGATTGACAGTTATATTGTTTCTTCCACATGTGAATAGTCGCACCACCTGTTGTCACCCTCTCACCAAGCTCCTTGGCCAGGGGTCAAGTCGTGGGAAAAAAAGTGTGGGAACTCACCAAGACCCCCCCCACCCCAAAATAAATATATCCCCATCCCCGCCCAGAATTATCCATATCCCTCTCTACAATGTATCCCTATCCCCACCCAGCATTATTCATCCCTCTCCACAATATATCCCTATCCCCACACAGCATTATTCATCCCTCTCCACAATATATCCCCATCCCCACAGAGAATCCTGGAGAGGGATAGATGATGCTGGGTGGGAATACATTATGGAGAGGGCTGGATGATGCTGGGCAGGGATGGGGATACATTGTGGAGAGGGATGAATGATTTAACTTCAGTACACCCAGCTTACCCATACATGGATAGAAATCCAGCTGGCTAAGCAGACATTTTGATCTGCCTATGGTGGCTTACGTTTGCCAGTCTCTGTGTTTAACAAACTCCTCAAATTGTCTGTAAAGTGCTCCACTTAGGTGTAGAAATTCACTCTGAACTCCACCTTTTATCCATAAAGCCTGTATAATCCTGTATAATAATAACTCTCTTTATGTATTAGAGCAAAAAAATAAAATGAGAGCACATCTAATACCTAAAGAGAATTGTGGATATAAGGTGGAGCTGGAAGTGAACTATGCCATTACCTGGAAGGACTGGCATTTAGGGGGTTAAAACAGGGAGTGAGGAAATGTAATATCACCTCCTTACTGCCTGTCAAATGCCTCTGAAAAGTGACCTGAGCATGGATCACTTTTCAGTGGAGTGGGTTGCAAGTGTGTACAAGCCTTTGGGCGCACACTGGTGTACTTACAGTTTTCCTTGGCCGCAGTCCCATAGACTTATTTTAGGTTGTGCATTTTTGCTGCAGTTTTGTAAAAGTGCACAAACGATGCAGCATGCAGGACTTTTTGTGCACTTTCAGAACATGCAGAAACAATGTGCAACCTAATAGAAGTCTATGGGACCGGGGGTAACCTGCAGGAAGCCTGCAAGTACACCAGCACTTCATCCAAACTGCAGCATACCAGTGTGCACCCACTTCATACACATAGGACCAGGTACTGCACAGGCTGCAGGACTAAAATTCTTTAGCTGCATATAAGGAAGGGGGGGGGAGAGGAATTTGGGAGAGAGCATAAAGGGAGGGGGGAGAGGCTGGTCACAGCTCACTTATTTGGAAGGTCCCTGCAGGAGAGAAGGTTTATTCACTCGACACTGGTCGGA
>BLSH010077902.1:494409-512662 GCA_018402905.1 Glandirana rugosa | reverse complement strand
GGGTTGTAAAGGTTTATTTTTTTTGTTTTTAAATAATAAACATGTTCTAGTTACCTCCTCTGTGCAAGGACACAGAGTGGCCCCGATCCTCTTCTGGAGTCCCCCCAGCAGCGCTCCTAGCTCCTCCTCTTCTCGAGTGCCCCCACAGGGAAGTGCTTTCCCTGCGGACACTCATGTGGGCGTGCTCCCAAGTCCTGCTGCTGCGTCCATTGATACAGACAGCAGGTCTCGGCCCCGCCCCTGGCTCCCGTGTCATGGGATTTGATTGACAGGAGCAGGAGCCAATGGTTCCCACTGTTATCAATCTATCCAATGAGAACCCGACCCAGCGGCTGGAGCTGCTGTGCTCGTCCCTGTCGCTGGAACGAAAATTTTATTACTAATTCAAGGATCTTCAAATATATTCTACTTAGTAACCATAGAATGTATCCTTTTATATACCCAGTCTATCAAACAACCTGTTTACAGACCTCCAACATGGTGATAAAAACGCAGTTTGGAAACTCAGGTAGGGTGTCCTGAATTTAACCTTTGTTCTGAGCCTAATTTAGTTTGAACATCCATATGAAATTATGAGAATGTATTTATTTCTTCATCATAGTTCTGACATCAGTATCACACTCAGAACTCTGTAGTGTACATTCTTCTTAGCATGGAGCTCTGTGTGTGCACTGAACATAAGATATGGCAGTTGGCAGTACAACAGCTGTCAGATCTTAGATGAGATCTCATCTCTAACTCCCTGGGCCTAGAGTCCACTTAAAGTAGAAATTTAGTCACAAAATGAAGTCCTGCTAGTGCTAGATCACTTCAGGCTGTCCCCTTTTGCAGATATAACTATGTAAATCATTAAAAATAAGTGCCTATACTGTTTAAAAATCCAGGAATACTTTGTTTCACCTGCTGAGCACTTGCTCGGTTGCTCTCCATTTTAAGGCACCTTTAGGCACTGACGAATAGAGGCCGATCTGATCTTTAAAGCGGAAATAAATCCTCTTATCCTTTGCAGCCAAGGAAGCTGCTTCTGTTTGATCTGCAAGGGCTGGGGTGCTGCACATGTGTTCAGTTATGACACCATTTTAGAGATGCATTGAAATTTCAGCCAATGAAACATATCGGCCAAAAATGGTGTTATAGGAATTATGCTCATAAGAAAAAGGTTACGATAATGCAGCTGAAAAACATTTTGCTGCAATTTTACAGCAATTTTACCACCATGTTACTGCACTAAGGCTACTTTCAAACTGGAGCGGGACCCGCGGTCGCGCTAAAACCCCGCTACATTTAGCGGAGTTTTACCAGCGATAGGGCTCCGCTATGCGGGCGGGAGAGCCGCGCTTTTAACCCCCCCACAAGGGTTTAAAAAGGGGTTAAAAGTGCTGGCGCTCAGCGCTACCAAGTCGGTGTGCAGCCGATTCGGCAGCGCTTGCCATGCATTTCAATGGCAGGGGCGGTAGAGGAGCGGTATATTACTGCTCCCCTCACCGCCCCAAAGATGCTGCTTGCAGGACTTTTTGTAACGTCCTGCTAGCGCACCGCCCCAGTGTGAAAGCACTCAGGGCTTTCACATTGGGGTGGATTGGGGGGGACTTTTGAGGCGCTTTACAGGCGCTATTTTTAGCTAAATAGCGTCTGTAAAACGCTCCAGTGTGAAAGCAGCCTAATGGTGTGTTTTTCATAAGTCATGTGACTCAAAAACCACATAAAAAACATAAAATGGGTGCATTATCGAGGCATTCTTGCTGCATTTTCAATGCATTTCAACAGGGAGGTGCATTTTTGGTGCGTTTTTTTTTTTAACTGACCAAAAATGCAGCAAGCAAGATTTTTAACGCCACAATGGAAGCGCAACAGACCAATGTGAAGACATGCATGGAATTTAAAAGGATTCATTTTTCTTGAGCTTTTCTTACACTAAAGGTGCAATGAATATGAATTCATGATATTAATTAAAAAGTTGAATATAATACAATTTTATATATAAAAATCTATATATTTTTTTAAAAGTGTCGTTTTCAGTTTTCGACCAAGTGCGTCCTGAATTTTCGGTTGGGTTTCGGCACCAAACTTTCGGTGCACCTCTGAAGATTTGACAGTTTTGTTGAGGAAACACTAATTTTGGTAGCAGAATTATAAATGTGAAATGTATGTTCCTTGCTAAAGAATTATTTTGTATCAAGCTTTTATGGGTAAAGTTCCACTTTAAGAGCCGGTTCACACAGGGGCGATCCAACTTCAGGGGCGACTCTGAGATGCCCCGCACAGCGCAACCTCAGCGCGGCTTGCAAGCAACTTCTGTAATAGAAGTCAATGCAAGTCGCTTGAGGTTGCCCCCAAAGTGGTACAGGAACCTTTTTCTAAGTCGGAGCGACTTGAGTCATCCTATTAGAACAGTTCCATTGCACTGCATAGAGCGTGACAAGTCTCCCTTGTTTGAACCGGCTCTAAGGCAAAGTGAATGAGGGTAAACAATCTTTCATGGGTAAACCTGCACATCTATGATCATTTGACTGACTATAAAGATTCTTGGTGAGCCCCTGTTCTGTAAATTACATTTGTCATGTCTGATTCTGAACTTTGAACCCTGACTGCAACAGTATAACAAAACAATCTAAGGTATTTTGCCTTACAGGCAACGTTAACTCTGAGCTCTCATGGGTGATTTATGTATTCTTGCAGTGGTAAGCATTGTTCAGAAAAAAGCAGTGATCGTTCTGTATGTGAATAATGTGGACATTTTATTCAAACTGATATTTTATTTATTACAGATGCTTATATAGCACTGTCAATTTACGCAGTGCTTTTCATCTATATATACTGTACATTCACATCAGTCCCTGCCCTCGAGCTTACAATTTAAGGTCCCTAACTCACATTCATACATATACATACTAGGGCCAATTTAGACAGGAGCCAATTAACCTACCAGCATGTCTTTGGAGTGTGGAAGGAAACCGGAGTACCCAGAGGAAACCCATGCAGGCACAGGGAGATCATGCAAACTCCATGCAGGTAGTGCTGTGGTTGGGACATTCTCTGCAGTAAGGTAAAAAACCTTTTGCATGCAGCTTCCCCCGCAGCCCCCTAAACCAGGACTGGACTGGGACATAAATTTGGCCCTGAACTTCATTCAGTCCGGCCCACTTTAATTTTGTAAACGCGCACAAAAACAGTATATAAACCATACGCAATTGTGCGGAAAAACATAGGTAGCATAACATAAGGAGTCCTCACTCACCTCTTTTATTATTTCACTTATTGTCCCTGTATTTTTCTCCTCCTTCTCACATCACTGCGTAAAATGGGAGGGCTAACATCGTGCAGGAACATTGCTACAGCCTCATTGGCTGTAATTTCAGAAACTGGCATTTCTGCAAGCCATCGGCTGCCTTTCAGCAATGCAGCAGTGATGGGCAGTGCGGGTGACAGGTCTCTCCCATACCCGCTGGCCGGACAAACCCGCCCCCCTACGCCAGCCGGCCAACCTCGATGGCCACCCAAGCCCCTTCACTGGCATACACACATACATATATATATATATACACACAGTGGGTATGGAAAGTATTCAGACCCCCTTATATTTTTCACTCTTTGTTATATTGCAGCCATTTGCTAAAATCATTTAAGTTCATTTATTTTCCTCATTAATATACACACAGCACCCCATATTGACAGAAAAACACAGAATTGTTGACCTTTTTTGCAGATTTATTAAAAAAGAAAAACTGAAATATCACATAGTCCTAAGTATTCAGACCCTTTGCTGTGACATTCATATATTTAACTCAGGTGCTGTCCATTTCTTCTGATCATCCTTGAGATGGTTCTACACCTTCATTTGAGTCCAGCTGTGTTTGATTATACTGATTGGACTTGATTAGGAAAGCCACACACCTGTCTATATAAGACCTTACAGCTCACAGTGCATGTCAGAGCAAATGAGAATCATCAGTTCAAAGGAACTGCCTGAAGAGCTCAGAGACAGAATTGTGGTAAGGCACAGATCTGGCCAAGGTTGCAAAAAAATTCTGCAGCACTTAAGGTTCCTAAGAGCACAGTGGCCTCCATAATCCTTAAATGGAAGACGTTTGAGATGACCAGAACCCTTCCTAGAGCTGGCCGCCCGGCCAAACTGAGCTATCGGGGGAGAAGAGCCTTGGTGAGAGAGGTAAAGAAGAACCCAAAGATCACTGTGGCTGAGCTCCAGAGATGCAGTCGGGAGATGGGAGAAAGTTGTAGAAAGTCAACCATCACTGCAGCCCTCCACCAGTCAGGGCTTTATGGCAGATTGGCCTGACGGAAGCCTCTCCTCAGTGCAAGACACATGAAAGCCCGCATGGAGTTTGCTAAAAAACACCTGAAGGACTCCAAGATGGTGAGAAATAAGATTCTCTGGTCTGATGAGACCAAGATAGAACTTTTGGCCTTAATTCTAAGCGGTATGTGTGGAGAAAACCAGGCACTGCTCATCACCTGTCCTATAGAGTCCCAACATTGAAGCATGGTGGTGGCAGCATCATGCTGTGGGCATGCTGTGGGGGTGTTTTTCAGCTGCAGGGACAGGACGACTGGTTGCAATTCAGGGAAAGATGAATGCGGCCAAGTACAGGAATATCCTGGACGAAAACCTTTTCCATAGTGCTCAGGACCTCAGACTGGGCCAAAGGTTTACCTTCCAAAAAGACAATGACCCTAAGCACACAGCTAAAATAACGAAGGAGTGGCTTCACAACAACTCTGACTGTTCTTGAATGGCCCAGCCAGAGCCCTGACTTAAACCCAATTGAGCATCTCTGGAGAGACCTAAAAATGGCTGTCCACCAACGTTTACCATCCAATCTGACAGGATTGGAGAGGATTTGCAAGGAGGAATGGCAGAGGATCCCAAAATCCAGGTGTGAAAAACTTGTTGCATCTTTCCCAAAAAAGACTCATGGCTGTATTAGATCAAAAGGGTGCTTCTACTAAATACTGAGCAAAGGGTCTGAATACTTAGGACCATGTGATATTTCAGTTTTTCTTTTTTAATAAATCTGCAAAAATGTCAACAATTCTGTGTTTTTCTGTCAATATGGGGTGCTGTGTGTACATTTAATGAGGGAAAAAAATGAACTTAAATGATTTCAGTAAATGGCTGCAATATAAGAGTGAAAAATTTAAGGGCGTCTGAATACTTTCCGTACCCACTGTATATAATATACATGTGTATGTGTGTGTGTGTGTGTATATATATATATATATATTACATTATAATAATTACATCAGGGTCCCCAGAGAGCCCCCCCTTACATCAGGGTCCCCAGAAAGCCCCCCTTACATCAGGGTCCTCAGAGAGCCCCCCTTACATCAGGGTCCCCAGAGAGCCTCCCCTTACACTTACAACATGTCACTTACCACCCTTAGCCTGGCTCTTTCTCCCTTCCCTTCAGATGGGCATTCTGGGGGTTGCCTCTTAGGATTGCAATGGGCCTGCCAGTCTTCGGGACTACATGTCCCATAATCCTCCTTTGTGCTCCTTTTTTTTTTCCTGTCCAATAGTAAGGAGAATGCACCGTTCCCCGCTCCCAAGTACAGCAGCATGAGGAGGAAAAGGAGGGGGGAATGAAGAGCCTGCAGCTGCTCTCTCCAAACAGAGACACAGCCACTCTCCCTGCTGCTGACCGAAGGAGGAGAGGGATTGGGCAGGAAACAGCCCTCTGCTCACAGTGGCCACTCGAGCAGAGGGAAGGAGGGGGACAGAACAGTTTCCCTTCTACGGACCCGCTCACTGCTCATTTGCTAGCGGAGAGAGCACACGGCAGGGAGCACCTGGGCTTTAGTGGCCCCCCGCTCTGCCTTAGCTCGTAGTGCCTCGCCCAGGATTGGCCCTTGTACAGCGGTGCTCAAAGTAATGGCTACACGAGCCGTGCAGCCATTACTTTGACAGGCTGTAGGCTGTCACTGAAACTGGCCCACTGAGCCATCGACCCACCAGAAAACTCCCGGTGGTCCCAATGGCCAGTACATGCCTGCCCTAAACAGATACCTGAACCCGTTCTCGATCCAGTAATGTGCACAAGAGCTGAGGAAGCCTCTCTCTCTACTCATTGGCTCAGATACAGCAGCAGGAGCCATTGTCGCCCACTGCTGTCAATCAGAGCCAGTGATGAGAGAGTGGGGGACAGGGATCAGCCCTGCTCTGTGTATCTTATGGACATACAGAGCAGGGCTCGGGAGTGAGCACGCAGGAAAGCCCCCCATAGAAACTGGCTTGCTATGATGCACTTGGCAGAGGGGAGGAGCCCAAGCACTGACTGGGCAAAGCCGTTGCACAGAGCAGGAAAGTGTGACATGTTTGCTATATATTTTGCTAAAACAAAACAAACCTTTAATATTACTTTAAAGCAGGGATCCTCAAACTACGGCCCTCCAGCTGTTGCGGAACTACACATCCCATGAGGCATTGTAAAACTCTGACATTCACAGACATGACTAGGCATGATGGGAATTGTAGTTCCTGAACAACTGGAGGGCCATAGTTTGAGGACCCCTGCTTTAAAGTGTATTTCCACTTTTGCAGCCAAATTGGCATAGCAGCTCTATTAGATTTTTTACATCTTCTCATTCACATATCATAATTTAAAAAAACAAAAAACTGTGTACTTTTTTTACATGTCCTTTTTCTAAAAACTCCAACCCTGAAGTTTTCCCCTGCTATGCAGATGGGACTGGAGAGTTGATACCATACCATAAATAACTCTTCTGTACTGTACTGGCCTATCTCATTATCAGTTGTAAATTTGAACATTCTGTCCTAACAAGGAGTTAAAGAACTAAAAGTTGAGCTTGTGCTATGATAATGAAGAGAAACTTTGTGTGCCCCTCACTGCAGAAATTATGAAGGGCCCCTGACCCCTGGCCAGGGCCCTTCCCTCTTCCCACTGATCCTGGGTCCCTTTACTCCTATCACGGGTCCCCTTTCTGCCATCTTTGGGCCTCCCCATGGTGGTGAAATACCAGGGCCCGGTCACAGTTGCAACCTTTGCAATCCTGATAGTTCCCTCACTGGTGTCAGTAGTTTTTAATTTATATTTTAATTTTATTATTTTTTTACCATTTCATTTTATTTATTTTTACATTTTTTTACAATTTTTTTAGGAGCTCCGTTGGGGGGGGGGGGGGGGTTTGATGCAATATCAGGAGTCTAAACAAACCTCAGCTCTCAATTTCCATCTGTGTAGCCTCAGCTGCAGAGAATGAATGGAAAGGAATAGCTGTGCACCGAGCCTCCCATTCATTCAGAAACTGAGGTATAGTAAAAACAGTTTACTATGCTTCAGTTATGAGTGAACCAATTGGTAACAATCACTGACTCTGTCCATTCAGAAAAGGAAGGAGCCAGTAAATGACAAATTTACCGACCCGTTCCCATCTCTCCATCACGACACATCTTCTACAGCAGCTGGCAGGAGAGAGGAGGGGGGGAAGACAGCAGCTGTGTGGGGGGGACCAGGGAAGCACACAGGGACCCTGGGAATAGCAGAAGATAAGTAAACTGGATAGAGGAAAATGGAGGTGATCAGGTCCTCTAAATACCACCCCCACCATCCCTCCTATTCAGGTGTACAAGGGAGGCACACGACGGCCCCCCTGGACCATGGGGCCTGGTTGCAATGGCAACCCCTGCAACCCCTATCGTTACGCCCCTGCCTCACTGTCATTGGAGACAGATTGAGTTTCCTTTCATTTCAAAGTATTTTTAGGTATGCTGTGTACATGGGAAGACATACAAAAATATAGTGGGGTTTTCTCATATTTGACTGCAAAACTGGACACTGCAATATTTCAATGCACTTTATTGCTACTTATATACTTTAGAAGTATCACAAGTGCAAGTATTTTCTGACAACCCCAGACATTCTAGCTCTGCTGACTAGGCAAGTTTATGTTAATGCAGAATGGAAGGAGGATGCAGTGAATGAGAGATGCTCAGAGATGCGATAAACGGCTTTCCTGTTTTACACTGTGACCAGCCGTGATTGGTCACGGCTGATCACATGGTAAAGTGCTTCGGATGGAAGAACTTTACCGAGATCGGTATTGCGAGGGGTCAGACTGACCTCCCACACCACCGATCGCCGTGATGTACGCCCCCCCGGACGCACGGCGGCTTGTTATCCTGAGGACGTCATATGACGTCCAGTCAGAATAACTGAACCACTTCCTGGCCGTCATTCTGCATACGGCAGTCGGGAAGTGGCTAATCTATCTCATTAGGGTTTCACCAAGAGTTGGTGAGCATCTGCTTTCCACCAGACAAGAGATCTTAAACCAGCCATTCTCAACCCTAAGGTTGCTCCAGAGATTGTGGGGGGTAGGGGTTCCTTGAGCAGACTTTCTATCTGATGGTGCCTGCATAGGTACAGGACCAATGCCACTTGGCAAAACCAACTACACCAATGTTCTTTTTAGCTGTCTGTAAGGGTGGCATTCCTTCTGTCACTGTAATGGTCACATTCTTTCTATTGACCACACATGTTAGGGGCATTTTTGCCATTGACTCTCAATAAATTGATTTTAGTAGGGATTCCCCCAAACCTAAAAATTATTTTAGGGTTTCTCTGGGGAAAAAAGGTTATGAAATGCTGTCGTAGACCAATCTGGCCAATCCGATAACTGTAATTTCATGCATATAGACTTATTTATCCAATAATAATAACAATAATAATAAACTTTATTTTATATAGTGCCTTTAAAGGTAGCTTCTCAAAGCGCTTTACAAAAAAAAAAATGCAAAACATACACAGGGAAAAAATGGACAATTATGTAAAAGCTTGTCTAAAAAAAAAAAGGTTTTGGGTTTGATTTGAATGAGTTTAGTAAAGATGACTCTGATGTTCTTTGGAAATTAATTCCAGAGTTTTGGAGCATAGCAGGACAAGGCTCGTTCTCCCATCGAGTTTAGGTAGTAGGGGACACACACAGAAGACCAGGATTTGAGGAGCGTAGGTTGCGAGGGGTGGGGGGGGTGTTGATAAAAGTTCAGAGAGATAATGGGGTGTCAAGCAGTAAAGAGTCTTATAGGTGAGCAAGATGATCTTAAAGTCTATGTTATCCTATGCTAAAAACGTATATCTAAATGCAGAGCGGGTACTTCTATCACTGGTGGACTATAGACCATCGACCCCACCCAATAGGATTTACACCTTGAGAGCACTCAATTGTAGACATGCTGATCCCACAGATTTCAGAATCATAGAGAGACTTTCGCTTTATGTCTTTTATAATATATAGTGCACATATGAACAAGAAAACTCAAAAACATCAATCTCTTGCCGACTACCCGCCACAGTCACACTGTGGCAAGGTGGCTTGGCTGCGCAAACCACCCTACTGGTACAGCGATTTCTGCACTAGCTTCTGTGGGTGTGCGCGTTCCAATTGGCCAGCGGGGGAGCCAATCAGTAGGTCTGGTGGACTCGATTTCCACCGGCCGCCCGCGATTGTTCCCCGCAGAGACAGAACGGTGATCTGCCGAGGTAAACAAGGCAGATCTCTGTTCTGACAGGGGATTACACTGAGATCATGTATTTCTGTTATGCAGGAAGACGGATCTCTGTGTTATACCAGGCAGCTCATTCCCCATACAGTTAGAAAACACACCCAGGGAACACAGTTACCTCCTTGATCGCCCCTGATGTTAGCCCCTTCCATGCCAGTGTCAGTACAATGTCAGTGCATATTTTTAGCACTGATCACTGTAATAATGTCACTGGTTACCAAAAAGTGTCAAAAAATGTCAGTTAGGTGTCCAATCTGTCCGCAGCAATTCCGCTAAAAATCACTGATCACCGCCATTACTAGTAAAAATAAATAAATAAATAAAAATGGCATAAATCTATCCCCTATTTTGTAGACGCTATAACTTTTGCACAAACCAATCAATATACTCTTATTGGGGTTTTTTTTTACCAAAAATATGTAGCAGAATACATATTGGCCTAAATTGCTGAAGAAATTAGATTTTTTTCAAATCTAATTTCTTTTTTTTTTCAAAATTGAAGGCATTCTTTTGTTTATAGCACAAAAAATAAAAACCGCAGAGGTGATCAAATACCACCAAAAGAAAGCTCTATTTGTGGGGAAAAAGTACATAAATTTTATTTGGGTATAGCGTCGCACGACCACATAATTGTCAGCTAGCGTAACTCAGTGCCGTACCACAAAAATGGCCTGGTCATTAAGGGGGTAAAACCTTCCGGTACTGAAGTGGTTAAAGTAGTAAAGTCAAAGACCGTCCCAAGTCCACAGCAACCTTATGTGCTTTTGAAATAACCTCTATCATCAGTGAGGTGTTATGAGATTGCCAGGGTGTATGTAGTTAGTACCATTTAATATGGCACTGATTGCGCTTACAAGAAGAAATCTAGAACATGCTCCGCTAGGAGCCATTCTCAACCAGGGTTCTGTGGAACGTCAGGGTTCCTCCAGGGATAGCTAGGAGTTTCTTGAGCTGTGGCTAACTGACCTCCCATCTGATGGTGCCTGCATAGTTCCAGGTCCAACACCACTTGGCAAAGCCAAGGACATGACTGCAAGGGTGTCATTCTGGCCACCCTTGCAAGGGGGATATTCTTCCCACTTACCACCACCAATGTAAGGGGCATTTTCCTAATAAACTCCGATAGACTTGTCTAACCAGGGGTTCCCTGAGACCTGAAAATTATTTTAAGGGTTCCTCTGGGTTAAAAAGCTTAAGAAAAGCTGCTCTACATAGATGCATGATCTCACCTTACCCAGTATAAGGCTTGATTTTGACTTTTCTTTTTGGCTGAGAGTGACACCGCTCAGAGCTCCAGGCATGGAGAACACAGACTTGACTTGTAAATTGGTTCGATTATTTGTGGTGGCGGAGGACTCATTTACAGGCTCTGCGTGAATCCTTCTCTGCCGCTTCAGGCTTGTTTGCAGTCGCACTAATTCTGTGTTAGTTGGCAGATTTAGCCAAATGTTGTTTTTCTGATGCAAAGATAATTTAACTTGAACTTTTTATTTAGGAGATGAAAAGTTTTCTATGCCTACCAACTTTTTTAAACTTTTGAGGTTTAACAAACTCTATGAAGTCTCCAGTGGGAAAGGGGTGTATTTGATCAGCATAATATGAAGTCAATTGTGCCTGCTTGGGACCTAATCACATTTTGGTGTCGCGAATGAATGCAGTTGCACACACTGTCAATGATTTAGAGCAGGGATATGCAATTAGCAGACCCTCAGCTGTTGCAGAACTACAAGTCCCATGAGGCATTGCAAGACTCTGACAGCCAAAAGCATGACTCCCAGAGACAGAGGCATGATGGGACTTGTAGTTTTGCAACAGCTGCAGGTCCGCTAATTGCATATCCCTGATTTAGAGCCTCCAGTTTGTCGCACTGATTGGAGAGATTGTAGTCAAACTCCCTAAGGAAATATCACTGTTGTTAAATAGTGTAATGTATTTTCAGAAAGAAGATATTTTGAGCTATAATTGCAGTGATTATCATGTTTTAACCTGATTCTTCTTCTGTATTTTTATGACTGTATTAAATATAGCAATTTGTAGATTAGCCACTAACTTGCAATCACTCGGAGCCTTTAGCAACTGTTGAAAATAGATATCAGCTGCATAAGAAATGCATTATTTTCAGTGAGTCAGCAGACTTATAGACTCATAGTGTAAGAAGGAGCTGTAAGACTCGTCATGCACTAGTAGAATTTAGTTCAACATTCGCCGTTGTAAGAACGTTCTTTCATTTTTCTAATCAATAGTGGGCTCAAATCAACGTTCCATATCAACCAGAGTGAGGAGAAAATTACAAGGAGCAGGATGGAAATGTTTTCTCAAATGTGTAAATTTCTATCAGTGTATGTGGTTTTTGTTTGGTGAAGTTCATTCATTCCATAATCAAATGTTAAAAGCAAACCAAATCTTAAACTACTTTAGAATGATGTTCAAATGGGCCGAGAATTTTCATAGAAATTGTCCTAACGTATACCCTGCCCAGGGCACTACCATAGTGTCACACTGCAAAGCAGGGGGGTGGGGGCCTGTGCATGCAATGAGCAAATATGCTTGCCCCCATGTACAGTGCCTTGCGAAAGTATTCGGCCCCCTTGAACTTTGCGACCTTTTGCCACACTTCAGGCTTCAAACATAAAGATATAAAACTGTAATTTTTTGTGAAGAATCAACAACAAGTGGGACACAATCATGAAGTGGAACGAAATTTATTGGATATTTCAAACTTTTTTAACAAATAAAAAACTGAAAAATTGGGCGTGCAAAATTATTCAGCCCCTTTACTTTCAGTGCAGCAAACTCTCTCCAGAAGTTCAGTGAGGATTTCTGAATGATCCAATGTTGACCTCAATGACTAATGATGATAAATAGACTCCACCTGTGTGTAATCAAGTCTCCGTATAAATGCACCTGCACTGTGATAGTCTCAGAGGTCCGTTTAAAGCGCAGAGAGCATCATGAAGAACAAGGAACACCCCAGGCAGGTCCGAGATACTGTTGTGGAGAAGTTTAAAGCCAGATTTGGATACAAAAAGATTTCCCAAGCTTTAAACATCCCAAGGAGCACTGTGCACGCGATAATATTGAAATGGAAGGAATATCAGACCACTGCAAATCTACCAAGACCTGGCCGTCCCTCTAAACTTTCAGCTCATACAAGGAGAAGACTGATCAGAGATGCAGCCTAGAGGCGCATGATCACTCTGGATGAACTGCAGAGATCTACAGCTGAGGTGGGAGACTCTGTCCATAGGACAACAATCAGTCGTATACTGCACAAATCTGCCCTTTATGGAAGAGTGGCAAGAAGAAAGCCATTTCTTAAAGATATCCATAAAAAGTGTTGTTTAAAGTTTGCCACAAGCCACCTGGGAGACACACCAAACATGTGGAAGAAGGTTCTATGGTCAGATGAAACCAAAATCTAACTTTTTGGCAACAATGCAAAACGTTATGTTTGGCATAAAAGCAACACAGCTCATCACCCTGAACACACCATCCCCACTGTGAAACATGGTGGTGGCAGCATCATGGTTTGGACCTGCTTTTCTTCAGCAGGGACAGGGAAGATGGTTAAAATTGATAGGAAGATGGATGGAGCCAAATACAGGACCATTCTGGAAGGAAACCTGATGGAGTCTGCAAAAGACCTGAGACTGGGACGGAGATTTGACTTCCAACAAGACAATGATCCAAAACATAAAGCAAAATCTACAATGGAATGGTTCACAAATAAACATATCCAGGTGTTAGAATGGCCAAGTCAAAGTCCAGACCTGAATCCAATCGAGAATCTGTGGAAAGAACTGAAAACTGCTGTTCACAAACGCTCTCCATCCAACCTCACTGAGCTCGAGCTGTTTTGCAAGGAGGAATGGGCAAAAATTTCAGTCTCTCGATGTGCAAAACTGATAGAGACTTCCCTAAGCGACTTACAGCTGTAATCGCAGCAAAAGGTGGCGCTACAAAGTATTAACTTAAGGGGGCTGAATAATTTTACACGCCCAATTTGTCAGTTTTTTATTTGTTAAAAAAGTTTGAAATATCCAATAAATTTCGTTCCACTTCATGATTGTGTCCCACTTGTTGTTGATTCTTCACAAAAAATTAGTTTTATATCTTTATGTTTGAAGCCTGAAATGTGGCAAAAGGTCGCAAAGTTCAAGGGGGCCGAATACTTTCGCAAGGCACTGTACATCTATGATTACAATTTATACATAGAAACCAGGTTTAACACACATTGATAACATTATTTACATCGAGCTGATCTCTTTTGCACACATCTGTAAAATTCAATGAAAACACTATGGGGTGTCTTTATAAAAAAAAAAAAAAAAAATCTGTCTAAAGAATTAGCGCAGCTATCACAAATAAGTCCTGTGATTTGCCTAGTGCCGGCCATACACATGTCATATTCCGAATTATTATTTTTTGTTTGAAAATCACACCTTTGAATAATTTTTTTGAAAAATGAACAAATTTCTAATCAATGATGGTAGAATCATGCGAAAAAATATAATCAAAAAAGAAATGTATCTGAGCTGTGAACTGCAAAGAAAAGAAGATTCCCGGCCACTAATTTACTTTTCCGTAACAACATGAGATGAAATGGAAGGCTTTGTTGGTCAAATTTTGAAATCAATGGTGGCACCATTGGATTCCAAAACGCACAAATGTTCGATTTTCCATTGACAAATATTTCAGAATTTGACCCCTGTATGCTCTGCACAAGGATACCCGCACACTGGTGATTAGGGCTCATGTGAATAGTAACAGCAGGAATCAGAGATTTCTGCTGTGGCTCGATGTGGCCGCCGGCCCTGTTCACTATAATGACAGGTCACTGACGGCCACAGCTATTTACTACTGGCTGCACAACCAGTGATTATCAGAGGTGATCGTTTCTGGACCCACTTTGTCTGCATCCTGCAGCGATCACCGCATGTAATCGCTGGCTGCGCAAAGAGTCATGAATAGCTGCGGCTGTCAGCGACTTATACGATAGAGAACGGGGCCGGCGGCCGCACTGAGCCACAGCAGAAATCTCTGATTCCTGCTGCTACTATTTGCACCTACCCTAATCACCGGTGTAAATGTAGCCTAATGCATTTAATTCCTATGATCAACAACTCTATCTAGTGGCCATAATGTGGTATTTTCATGAGAAAAAAATACTGCATTTTGGGCACTAAATGGAGCTTACAATCAATGGAAATAAACAGTAAAAAGTACATAAATTATGGGAATTGCTAATTTTTGATTTTTTTATATATATATATATATAAATAGACCCATATGTATTCCCTTTCATCTAAAATGGATCGTACAAGCTAGGCATTTAACTAGTCACAGGGCTTTAACACAATTATAGAAAACAAACTAAGCTCAGTTACACATTGAAGAATTTGGAAAAAAAAGGATCTGAACCAGGGAAAAATGTTCAGCTTTTATTATGCAATTAGAGGTTTCTTTTCTCTGCTGTGCATTAAATAGCACAATGTTAATGAGTGGATGGGAACATAATATACTTTTTAGGGTGTTGGCTTCCAGACAACTACTATTCTTTTTCTGCAATTGTAACGAAAGTATATTATTGATTTCAAGCTATAATAGTCCCTTCAAAACAGATATTCATTTAAAAAAAAACTTTAACAAAATATATACATTCATTTGCATTATTGTGGTTTCATTTGTACAGACTCTGCCTATACAGACATTAATAAGATTCATGATTGACATCTGTAGCGGAATGGAATATCTAAGTTCCAAAAATTTTATCCACCGTGATCTCGCCACCCGCAATTGCATGTAAGTACATAATTTATTTGATGGTTTATTATTATTGAATGCATTGGTTTTCTTAGCCATGGCTGCTCAGACTTTGCAGTTCAAAATTCATCTACAAATCACTTCACAGAGCTACATCAACTGTTCTTTGATGCTACTTTTACCCTCCAATCTGAAGTCTTCAGGCTTCCAATGACTTAGTCAGTCCACACAACAATGCTAATGGTGGGCAACGTCATCCCTTATATATGTTAGATACGCCAATATCTAGGTGGTCTGGCCATAATTCCTTATTATTTTACTGCCCATCAGTTTTGGTTGTTCCTTCCACCTTTGTGTGTTCCAGCAACTGCTGTTGCATGTTCCATGATATGAATAATGCCTTTTCAGCTATTAAGGAGGACCTTCAGTCATTTTTTGAAAAATTAATAGCAGCTACAAATACTGTAGCTGCTGACTTTTGATAAATAGACACCTACCTGTCCAGGGATCCAGCGCTGCCCTCACCCAGAGCGGTTCTTTGCTGGTCTTCGGGTCCTCAGTGCCGCCATGTTGACTTTGGCAAGCCGGCTGTGACTCCCTGTGGCTTCACAACTGGCTCCCCATGCACATATGTGAGCCACGCTGCACTCTGAGTGGTCCCTTAGCCTCCTGGGACCTGTGACGTGTTCCAGAATGTTGCAGGCAGGGAGCGAGAGGGTTGAATTTTTGTTGGGATCACCTAGGCAATTCCAGCGGGATTGAGAGCAAATACCAGTCAAAACTAGGCACCCCCCAAAAAAAAAGTGTTTTAATTATTGGCAGAGGAGGGGGGAAAGTGGAACTTTACATTTTTAGTGAAGTTCTGTTTTAAGGAACATATTTTCACAAAAGTTTTCATGCCTGGAGTTAAACTTTAAAGCAAACCTGTGCTCGCTAAAATTCCACAACACTTTACTTTTATGGTAATCATCAGCCAAGCACGGAACTGATAGAACCCCACAAGGAGGAGATCAAAGAGGGGATGAAGAAAGAGAGCTTAGGAGTAAGAACAAGAGATACTTATGAAACTGTAGCTCAGGGGTGATGCTAATATATTCCTTGCAGCACTAACAACATATGGGGTTGTAAAGTACAGATATTCAGTGTTGCAGAGATATAAATATAGTGTTTGTTTCCTGAAGCTTGGGATATCTACGGACCATATTTACTGAAATGTGGCTTTCCACAAGGCACCATATGGTGGCTCATTTGCACAGGCTCTTCTCTTCTCCTTCATTATGTCTGATACATATGGATGAAGCACAGTCACCTTGCTGCAATAAATTGATCTTTATACTGTGGGCTAGGATTTGCCCTTGTTTTGTTAGAGCCAATAAAAAAACAAAAAAATAATTACCATCAGATTTCAGAGATGTGAAATTGTGTGTAGGGAAAACATCATATCGCATAGGAAACTAGGCACAAATAGCATTTAAGAAGACACAAATCTCCAGTCTGAGAAAAGCTGGCACAGGGATGCATGCCATGCTGATGACTGGAACAGCAAATGTTCGATGAAGAGCAGAGTGAGGAAATTTGCTGTTTCGAAGCCAGTAAAGTCATTAACCCCTGTTTGTATCTGTTGCCCTGAACCATGCTGTGCTAGAAGACGCAGCGAAAACAATGCCCCTGAACCCTAAGCCCATCTAGATCATTTGATTATTCTGGAAGATTGTCAAGACCTGAGCTGTCCTTTGTATGAGAATAATGGCTGGCTCCAAAACTAACATTAAATGAGAGAACTGCAGGTGAATCTGGAAATTCAAAAATAATGAATACTAAGAATAGATGAATCTATCCGCTTTTTTATTTTACATTTTTTCTACTGGAAAGAAGACCAGTCTTGAAGCTGTGCAAATAAGGCCCCCATGAATGTGAAAAGCATCCACTGGTAGTGGTGTACCAGCACGGGGAGGGGGGGACATTCCGCCCATATGCCACACATTGAAGGGGTGTCAGGCCGGCGCCACTAAGGGGTCGCTTACTCACTGGGGGTGTCTGGGCTGGCACCTGGCATTAGCACATAGTAAGTGTGCCACTGCCAGTTACATGCATTTTTGTCTGGCGCTGGCCGCCCAATGACAGTCCTCGGGTTAGTCGGCACCTTTTTTGCAGAGGAGGAGAAGGGGCCTGGCTGCCCAGGGGAGCAGAGGGAGGAGGATTCTTCTAGGTTCCGGGCCGCAGTGCCCTGAGGCGCTACACATGACATGACTTGACATCAACGTCAGCACGTCAACGGGCAGTGCCCTGCCTGCATGGGCCCAGGTTTTCTTTAAGGCAAACAGTGCGTGGAAGGATCTTCTGTGTTTGCCTTAAAGTAAATTAAATTACAGAGACCACACGATCGCTCAGTATTTGGGCAGAAGGCTATCGATGTGGAGGGAAGTGTGAAGCCAGCCTGCCTGCCAGCCCAGCCACAGCCTGCCAGCCCAGCCAGGGCCTCAATAATCTTGAAGCATTACGCATTTTTTGTGGGTGTTATTACATTTTAAAGTTTGGGGGGGGGGGGTGTCAGATTTGTGGGTGTTTTTTACGCATTACGAAGTTCTAATAACTCCGGGACCGACCCGACCGTCCGACACCGACCCGACCGTCCGTCCGACCGAAGTGTGAAGGGAGGTGTAGCTATCGGAAGACGGGTTTATGACTCGCTAGCACACCAGAGACATTAAATTAAATGAAATTCCGTTTGTGTCTTCTAGGAAGGTGCGTGACAAACGGAATTTCTTTTGGACCCGGGTACGTCCGTCCCGTGACGGGCAACTGCACGACTGCAACTACAGTTCAGTACAGTACACATCGCGGAGTCCCGTGACGCCGGGCCTTGGATCTTCTTAGGAGGAGGGAGACGAGGGGACCCGTCGGTCCGGGGAAGAGGAGGAGACGTTTTTTCCACGGCTGATTGGGCTC
>BLSH010077902.1:473357-488529 GCA_018402905.1 Glandirana rugosa | reverse complement strand
AAATCCTTTTCTCCGAGTTCACTGACAGACGCAGCACCCACCCCTCTGAGCTCTGTTTTGGTACGGCTTGTGTACGAACTGGAGAGCTATGCTGTGAGGGGATTTTATGTAGGAAGAGAGGACGGCCCCCAAGGGAGGGGCCAGCTGATCTTTTCCCTGCCTAGTTAACTCCTAGTTGGACGAACATAAAACCCCATGAAGTTAATGAAGAAGCTGCGTCTGTCAGTGAACTCGGAGAAAAGGATTTTACGGTAAGTTTTAATAAAATCCCTTTTTTATGGTCCTCGGGTAGATTAAGGAAAAAAATAATGCCTTGTTTGTGCCATGTTGTGACATTAATACATGCTTTACAGTCTTCAAGACTTTTAGTGGTGTGGGGATATTTACAGGGTCCTGCAGTGGTTGTAATTTAGTGAGAATAAACTTCCAGGCCGCTAGGGTGGATTTAAGTATGAGGTAATTGGGTATGATTACTTTCGGTACTATGTAGTATGCTGTAGCTAATGCAACCAAGTCATTACCTTTAACTGTTTCTCTTTCAATGTTTAACCATAATTTTGAATTATGAACAAACCAATATCTCCTTAGGGATGGCCCGAATACCCCCTGGTTCGGTTCGCACCAGGACATGCGAACAGGCAAAAAATTTGTGCGAACATTTGAACACCGTTAAAGTCTATGGGAAAATCAAAAGTTCTAATTTTAAAGGTTTATATGCAAGTTATTGCCCTAAAAAGTGTATGGGGACCCAGGTCCTGCCCTAGGGGACATGTATCAATGCAAAAAAAAAGTTTTCAAATGGATCGTTTTTTCAGGAGCAGTGATTTTAATAATGCTTAAAGTGAAACAAAAATGAAATATTCCTTTAAAGTTTGATGTGGGGTCCCCCTAAAATCCATACCAGACCCTTATCCGAGCATGCAGGATAGGGGGGGGCGAGCGGGCCCCCCTCCTGAACCATACCAGGCTACATGCCCTCAACATGGGGAGTATGGGTGCTTTGGTGCAGGAAGGGCTCAGCGCCCCCCCACCCCAAAGCACCTTGTCCCCATGGGCTGTGGTTGTGGGGGTGTGCGGGTGGGGGGCTTATCGGAATCTGGAAGCTCCCTTTAATAAGGGGGCCCCCAGATCCCGACCCCCCCCTTTATGAATTAGTATTGGGTACATTGTACCCCTACTACTTCACCAAAAGTGTCAAAAAAGAAAAAACCACAGGAGACAATTAGGGACAAGTCCAATATTAAAAAATAAAAATAAGTGTCCCCCGTTGTATTCCATTGTGAATCACGGCGAGCGATGGACCCGAAAAAAAAAAAAAAAAAACAATGAACAGCTCCTCCTCCATGGGGGGGCTCCCGCCGACTGAGCTCTGTTTGTTTTGACGTTTTATTTATAGTGAAGGGCTGGGCCACCCAGTGATGTAATTGAGTGACCCACCCCTCTGACGTCACATGACGTCAGAAGGGGTGGGGTCACTCGTACGTCACCCGGTGGCCCTGCCCTGCACTATAAATAAACCGTCAAAACAAAGCCAGCACAGACGGCGGTGGCCCTCCCATGGAGGAGGAGCAGCTTTTGCACCGTGTCGGCTGCAATGCATTATGGGGCGCTCCGTCGCTGCGAACGCCCCATAATGTTCTACATTTGACGAACGGGCTACTTGAACCGCGGGCCCATCCCTATATCTCATCTGGTCTAATAGCGTAGCATAGTAATAAAGACATACGTCTGGTAAGTTCATACCTCCATTAGATCTTACTGTAGACATGATTGCAAAGGAAATTCTTGGGTTTTTTTTTTCCATTCCAGACCAAGTCGTTCAGTTTTTTTATTCACTTGTGTAAAAAATTTGGTAGGTACTGGTATGAGGAAAGAACGAATATAGTATAGCATTTTTGGCAAAGTTTACATTTTAAATGCAGATATTTTCCCTTTCCCCGTACAGTTGCTGTTTTTTATTGCATTGACAGTCTTGATTAATTTGTTCTAATAATGAAGGGTAATTCATTTCGTAGAGCTCCTTAGTTGGGTATGTGAGACGGATTCCTAGGTAAAGCATAGCATTTGTCAGGATTCATTTTATATATTACGAAACTGATCCAAAAGCCTCCAAGATTTTACTAACTTCTTTCAAAAAGAGATCTGGGGATGACAGAGGACCTTGTCTTTTGCCCTCCTGTGACTGGACAGTGATATTGAAGCAGCAAACTGATGATTTCATCTCTCAGTCAGTCTGATTGGTCCCCTATCAGTTGTTCCCGGTTATCAGTGCAGAACAACTGATTTGCTCCTTGTGTTGTTTCTCCCTCTCCCAGCCTGGACTCTTCTGTATGAGTGTTTCAAGAGACTAATAGCATGCCAAATTCAGGTACTTGCATAGCTTGCATTTAAACATTTATTATATTATTAAAGTGGACCCACCAAACCTAAAAATCCCCTGTGCATGTTGATCCAGAATCATGTTAAAGTCTAATATTTTTTTATTATAAGTCATACTAAGTGCAGCACTTATCACAAACGCATAAAAACTTGAATATAAAAAAATATATAAATCCAATCCTTTCAAAAAAATCCATGCGTGAGCGATGATATATAGATATAAATAAAGTCCACAAATATGCAAAAAAGAAGTGCTTCCCACGTTCAAAAGCCAGAAGAGACAGTTCCAAAATAGCTCTAAAGAAGAAGGCAGGAAAACTCCCCAGACATCCAGTGAGAGTGGAGGTGGCTGCTTACCAGAAACTATTGGCTTTCACACAAATGAAAAGCCAGAAGCACTTTAGGGGATAAACCCCAAATGGATCCACAATGATTGAAAAGACAACCCTTGGCCTCTCGACACCACTTTTAATACATGGGGACCTGGTTCAGAACTTCAGGATTGGCCTCCAGTGGTAGCCAGCGCATAGCCTGCATGGTGGCCGCTCCTGCTGCCTGTTCCTACTCTCTAAGGGACAGGAGCTTCCTTTTTGCACATTTGTGGACTTTCTTTATATCTATATATCATCACTCACGCATGGATTTTTTTGAAAGGATTGGATTTATATATTTTTTGTATTCACGTATTTATGGGTTTGTGATTAGCGCTGCACTTGATATGACTTATATGGAGTAGGTTTGTATCTGTTGGCCTGTGCCAGCAGCTGTCCTTTTTTCTCTTTTCTGTCTATCTAGTGCAGCTTTTCACATGGTTAAATAAATTTATTACCTTACATTTCCTTTTGCACATTACAATGTCCCCTGGGAAGACCATGTGTGCACTGCGCATGCACTGTACGAGTTGTGGAGCGGTTTCTCATTGTTCAGTAATAAACTGTTCCACAGCTGCTATGCTACATTCAGAAGATCAGGCAAGGCATCATCAGTGGGCTGGTTTAAGATAATTCATTTATTGTTTGTTTTTTCCTTAACCAATTCAGCCCCGGAAGGATTTCCCACTTTAGAACCAGAGCACTTTTTGTGATTCGGCACTGCGTCAATTTAACTAGCAACTGAGTGGTTTTGCGACGTTGCACCCAAACAAAATTTGCATCCTTTTCTTCCCACAGATTTTGGTGGTATTTGATCACCTCTGCGTCATTTCTGATCGCCACTATAAACAAAAGAAGAGCGACAATTTTGCAAAAAAAAAAACACGCGTTTACGAATGATGAGAATTAATTTATGGGGTTTTTAATTTCTTTTACATTTTTTACTAGTAATGGCGGCGATCTGTGATTTTTATCGGGACTGTGATATTGCGGCGGACATGTCGGACCATTTTGACACTTTTCTGGCACCAATGGCATTTATACAGCGATCAGTGCTATGAAAATGCACTGATTACTGTGTAAATGCCATTGACAGTGAAGGGGTTAACCTGCAGGGGGCACTCTAAGGGTTAACTGTGTTCCCTCAGTGTGTTCTAACTGTATGGGGGCTGGCTGGGGGAGGAGAGTGATCACGGCTCCCATATACAGAAAGCCTGTGATCGCATCCCTTCCCCCTCTGTCAGAACGGAGATCCGTGTTTACATACATGGACCCCCGTTCTGTCACTCGGGGGGACAATCGCGGGTAGCCGGCGGAGATCGAGTCCGCCCTACCCGCTCCCTGGTCCCCCCAGAACACAGTGAGCGTGCGAGTGCGCCTCCGGCGGCGCACGCGCTCATAGTGCGCGATCTCGCAGCTGCCATCACCTGACGCCGATTTGCGATATTGAACCACGGTGGGCAGTCGGCAACTGGTTAAAGATTGCATTATCGCATTGCTGCTGTCAGTGAAATTAGGGAAAGGAATGCGGAGCTGCATTCATTTAATACCTGCCTGGAGTTCAGCCTTAAACTTCTCTTGTCGATATATAAAGTGGTTAAATATAGTAAATATATAGCAGCAACTCTTGATAACATGAATTTCTGTAGGCCACATTCACACAGTTGGTTACCTGCAGCCCCCCGAATTCCAGCAGCAAGAATCAGGGGAATCTTGTGGCTGAAAAAAGGTGTGGCTCTGAGGAAGAGGACGCTTTGTCTTCCCATGCCATCAGCAGAATATGGTGGATTTGGAGGCAGCCTTATCTGCTTTTCTAGATACTGTATGCTTGTGCATGACATGCATTTCTCAGAGTATTCATTTGTTATGTATTTCTCTAATAAAATTGTGTTCTGGTGAATCACTAGGTCGGTGCAACCTCTCTTTTGTTGTTTTATAGAATCTTGTGGCTGAATGGCCAGGTCATGCGATAAGCAGCAGCTGCGCAGGCACACAGTGGGCTGACAGCGGCCACTGCTGTTAATATGTAGCTGCACACAGAGAGGATAGGTGCAGTTATTGATGGATGTTTGAGTCTGGATGCAGTCAGCTGCATCCAGGCTTGGATATTTGTCACGTGCCAAATGTAACTGCTTTGTGTGCAGTTACATGCAAACAGTAGATCAGCCTATTTCGTTTAAATAGGCTGATCGCATGCCCCGGTCATTCCAGCCACAAGAATCCACTTATTCTTGCCGCTGGATTGCAGTGACTGCAGGTAACGGAACGCATGAAGAAGTCATGATATATATTTGTGTTCAGCTAGTGGCATTTCCTAAAAAATGTTTTTTTTTCGGTTTTTTAGTTCTTTATTTAGAAGTATGCGACAGAATATAATAGTATGACATGACATCACATTCGTAATGACATCCATCAGCAGAAACATGCAACTTGCAAACAAACAAGAGCGTAGAATACACTAACAATGTAATTAACCGGGAACCACCAAATGAACATGTAGTGAGAAAAAAATCTGCGCTAGTGTGTTAAATTGATATATAGCAGCTGAACACTACCCCAAATACAAAGGCAAAATGACCGATACAAAAAACAGTGCAGCACTCAAATAATAAGTGAAAAAAAAATTAATTAAATATAAAAAAATCCCTCTTCCAGGATAATAAACAAGAATAAAAATACAGTCAATATAACAAAAATTCCAGTGAAAAAAGTGCAAAGTAATTTCATATACACGCACCCGCGCATGTGCAACATTATTACTGTGAATGATAGGTCTTTCCCTGTAAAGGCACCAAATTTGTTTTTAAGTGCAATGAATGGTTGAGACTTATTACACCATGTGTGGTCTCCCTTTTTGGTGCATATTTTGGATCTGAAATACTTCTTCTTGAACTGGAGAAGTTGCAGATCGTGGTTGCTCTACACAGGAGGGATGAACGGCTGAGCTCTCTTCTTTTCCTGATGGTGATGACCCGGTCTTCTGTTTAAGTGATTCATATCACTTCCAAGCCCTCTTTGATCAGCTTTCTGGTAAGCCCCCATCTTTATTGATCACTGTGGTGACGTTTGATTCACTGAAGGCGTTTATCCACACAGCATCTGATGCACTTTATGGATTTTTTGCATAGGAGCATTATTTATTGTTACATATGAACTATTTCTATATGAAATGTCTTTGCACATGAGCACTTTTTTCACTGGAACTTTTGATACATTGACTGTTTTTTGTACCACATTAACATGTTTAAATATGTTATTATAATTATTTGCTAACCCCCAAATGGAAGTTAAAGTGCTACTAAACCCAGTAATATGAAAATAGTTCTTCTGCCCTTCTGCAGTGCCCACAGATTATAAATCTTCTTTTTACATGAAAATACTACCACTGTATACCTTTTTGGCTGATCTGTATACCACAGCCACATGATAAACTGCAGGGTCTGCCTGAGTGCAGAGTGTTCAGGTAGGAGGAGATTTCTACTACAGCCTGTGTCCTCATGCTGTTATGGGAGGAGGATCATCCAACAAATAAAGATGTGATATCCCACCCACTGTGTTCTTTTTTAGTCACTGGGCATGGAGGAGGAGGGAAGGACTGGGTTGTCACTTAGTATTTGTATACGTGCCCACATGTGTGATATCAATATCATGTGACCTTAAAAGCTCAGCTCAAACAGGAAATATTCTCTCCAGCAACAGAGACCAAACTGAGCATGTTCAGGGGGACCACTGTGTCTTATCTGGCCTTGCCTGGAGAGACTGTGTTCTTTTTTAGTCACTGGGCATGGAGGAGGAGGGAAGGACAGGGTTGTCACTTAGTATTTGTATACGTGCCCACATGTGTGATATCAATATCATGTGACCTTAAAAGCTCAGCTCAAACACGAAATATTCTCTCCAGCAACAGAGACCAAACTGAGCATGTTCAGGGGGACCACTGTGTCTTATCTGGCCTTGCCTGGAGAGACCCTGCAGGAGGGAAAGGATATGTGCATATAGGATCAAAGAGCCTTTTTACACAATACAGAGGCTTAACCCCTTAAGTTCCACAGTGAGTATAACAAGCATGCTATTCTGCATATACAAACAGATTTTACTGTTGTGGGTTTAGTAACCTCAGGCTTGAAGTAGGTGTGTCTTTTTGGTAAACACGGGAGGGATACTACATACTAGACCTGCAAAAAGCATTAAGCTCCAGCTTGGAATCCTCAGTCCAAGAAAAAGCAGGGGGAAATAGAACTAGCATGATAACACAGAAGTGTTGTCAATCTTCTTATATTGTACAACCATATACGTAACAAAGCAGGGGTGGATAAATTACAGTACAATATGGTGCATAACTGTACACTTTCTACTTTTTGTTTTTGCAGTGAAAATAGTTTCTATATCTTTCTTTTTACTGAGTACTTAACTTATTGGCTGCAATTGCCCTTTAAAACTGACATTATATTTAAATGATTAATTCCCATTTGACTTTCTATGGCAAATGTATTTCATAAATCCCTTGCAGCTGTTCCTCGTGTCACCCGAGAGACACCTGAATGTTAAATAGATATTAAGTGACTTGATAATCTTGCCAGAGTGTTCAGTTCCTTTGTTCACTTAGCTCAGTTACTGCGCAGCCTCCTGGAATCTAGGACACATACTTGCACAATATTGTTAAAGGCCAATTAGAGGGGGTGGCAGCTGAATTTAAATGGGAGCCCCTCACAAATGTGTCCTGCCAACAGACTGGGAAAGCTAAATTTCATTGCTTAACTAAATTTACAATTTCTGATGCTGTAGGAGACTGAGGCCAATAAAGCAGATTTTCTTTTTCCTTTCCTTCCCAAGAGTATGAAGGACCTAGCAAGTATAAAATGTCCTTGTGTTGAAGGTAGGAATATATTTTGCGGCCTTCTGCCTGGACATTATGCTGATGCGTTCCCACATAAATACAATAAAAGTGGACAGTATGGTCAAGGACTGCCAATAAATGTTTTTACCATATTTATCAGCGTATAACACGCACCTTCATTTTAAGAGAGAAGTTTCAGGAAAAAAACCCTTACCTTTTTAAATAAAGAACATTGAAGCAAAATAAGGATCAGTGGCCATCAATGCAGCTTATTAGTTCCCATATGCAGCCTCACTAGTGCCCATCAATGCAGCCTTATCAGTGCCCATCTGCAGCCTCACAATTGTCAATCAATGCAGCCTGATCAAGGCCCATCTGCAGCCTGAGCAATGCCCATTTGTAGCCTCACAATTGCCCATCATTGCAGCTTGATCAATGCCCATCTGCAGCCTCACCATTGCCATCAATGCCCATCTGCAACCTCACAAGTGCCATCAATGCAGCTTTATCAATGCCCATCTGCAGCCTCACCATTGCTATCAATTCAGCCTAATCAATGCCCATCTGCAGCCTCACCATTGCCATCAATGCAGCTTGAACAATGCCCATCTGCAGCCTCACAAGTGCCATCAATGCAGCTTGATTAATACCCATTTGCAGCCTCACAGGTGCCATCAATGCAGCTTGATCAATGCCCATTTGCAGCCTCACCATTGCCATCAATGCAGCCTGATGAATTCCCATCTGCAGCCTCACCATTGCCATCAATGCAGCCTGATTATTGCCCATCTGCAGCCTCATCTCAGATTACTGCTGCCTCAGAGGGGACAAAGAGTGGGGCGGGACAAGCGCCGTCAGATTACATACAGTGAGAATCTCCTGTTTTTCTCGATGGCCTCTTAAATACAATGTCCAGCCTCCTGGACCGGCTCCTATGATGGACACAACACTGGTGCAATGCCAGCCCAGGAGACGGGACTTCCGCCGAGTAAACAGGATATCCTCGCTGTATTTAATCTGATGCCGCTCGTCCCGCCCCCTCCCCATTCCCTCCGAAGCAGCCCGAATTGAAGTATCAGCATATAAAACGCACACACTATTTGCACCCGATTTTCAGGGTGAAAAAGTGTGTGTTATACACCCATTAATACGGTATATTCCACATGATAATGATGACTTCTCTGAGAAGAAAACCCAACAATTATTTTATTAAAGTGGATGTAAACCCTCTCATATACCCAGTGAAGTGACTGGCCTCATGCTGATAACAGAGGAACTAACCACCAGAGAGAAATGACTTTTAGAGCATTGGAGAGAGACAAGTAAACACTACAGAATACAGTATCTCACAAAAGTGAGTACACCCCTCACATTTTTGTAAATATTTTATTATATCTTTACATGTTACAACACTAAAGAAATGCCACTTTACTACAATGTAAAGTAGTGAGTATACAGCTTGTATAACAGTGTAAATTTGCTGTCCCCTCAAAATAACTCAACACACAGCCATTAATGTCTAAACCGCTGGCAACAAATGTGAGTACACCCCTAAGTGAAAATGTCTAAATTGGGCCCAAACTGTCAATATTTTGTGTGGCCACCATTATTTTCCAGCACTGCCTTAACCCTCTTGGGCATGGAGTTCACCAGAGCTTCACAGGTTGCCACTGGAGTCCTCCTCCATTACGACATCACAGAGCTGGTGGATGTTAGAGACCTTGAGCTCCTCCACCTTCTTTTTGAGGATGCCCCACAGATACTCAATAGGGTTTAGGTCTGGAAACATGCTTTTTTTTTTTTAAATCAAAACAATGTTTTATTGCCGTCAAACAAGAATGCACATGCACTTATTTCAGTATCCTTAGTAGAGTGTACCGCATTACAATTGGTTTGTCCAAAATAGCAAAGTAATGTGCATCATATGGGTACAGTTACTGTAATACATCTCAATTATGGCGGCATTTAATGGATGAGAACAGATAAAAGAAAATCATACATAACTTTGAATCTGTGCTTGTTCCCTCCTTTCTCCCCCCTTCCCTGGGATGTCCATAAAGTATTAAAAGGTGGATAAACCTTGTAGACTGCCTAGGCTTATTATCGGGCTTACTAGGGTACCTAAATCCTCTTTGCTCATATGTGTCAAACATACTATGCTATAAACCTAGGAGTTCATGCTCAAGACTTCCTATTGGACTTACATCAGCAGCAAACTGTCTCTAACCAATTGTACCGGAGCTACTGAGGTATTAGATGGCCAGTTTTGCCATATAAGATCAAACTTTTGAGATGCATTGCGGTGACGGTAAGACAGCTGTTCTCCAAGGAGGGTGGTGTTGACGCAATGTATCCATTGGGCTTTAGTAGGCGAGGAATGCGATGTCCATAACTTTGCTATCAACATCCTGACTATATATAGCAGTCTTGTGATTATGTAGTATATGCCTCTAGGAAACATCTCATCTATAGCTCCCAACAGGCACACCAGTGGAGTAAAGGGAATAGGAAGTTGAGCTACTTCAGTAATGGTTTCAATGACCTCAGCCCAGTATCTTACCAGTTTGGGACATCTCCAGGTCATATGTATAAAGTCACCTGTGTGAGCTACACACTTTGGGCAGAGAGGAGTGTCTCTTCTGCCCCAAGCAAACAGTTTGGCCGGAGTACGATATGACCTATGGAGGGTGAAGAGTTGGGAGAGTTTTTGGGAGGCGGAGGCAGAAACTGAGCCCACTTGGAGAGATTCTAATGCCATGTCCCATTGCTCATCGTCTATCTCTCCTATGTCTGTGACCCATGAAGACATGCATTTAAGTAAGGAGGGATTTTGAATGGTTGACATAAGAACAGAGTACATGTGAGAAATTAGACCCTTATGGGAAGTGGCCTGTATAAGATTTTGTATCATGGGGGAGGAGGATATAGAGAGGGGTGTCGCTTGGGCTTGCAAGGCATGCCGAAGCTGGAGGTATTGATAAAATTGGCCATTAGTGAGCAAGAATTAATTACACAACTGTTCAAAAGTTTTTAAGGTGCCATTGGAGTATAGTTGATGGAGGAACTGTATCCCGCTTCTTCCATAAGGAGAACCCCGGTAGCTTATTAACTTCTGCGAAGACTGTGCCATAGTGAAGTAAACTCCATAATACCAGATATAGACAGTGCCTGTTTAGTTGTTTTCCACACTGTTTTAAGCAATTCCACTGTAGGTGAAGAGTGAGGTATGGCCGGGAGGTCAATTTCCAAGTGTGTTATGGCCAGGAGCTCTGGAATAGTCCAGGACACCAACAAAGCAGCTGGATCCAACTTATCCTCAACACCCCAGCCCGTGAACTGTTGCAGCTGGGAGGCCAGGAAATACATCTTGGGGTGAGGGACTGCTGCCAGACCACCCGATCCTTACCATATTGGAGGGTATTTAGGCTTATACGGGCCTGCCCCCTTCTCCATATAAGGTCCCGAAATTGGGAATCTATACGTTTAAACCATTTGTTCGAAATCCACATGGGGGTATTATGAAAAATATATAATAGCTGCGGCGCCCACACCATCTTTATAAGGTTTTCATGACCTATCACTGATAGCGGCAATTTGCACCAGCTATTACCTTTTGAGTTTTTGTTTATTTAATAGGGGAGCTAAGTTAAGTGACAGTCTGCTGGATCTTTAGACACTATTACCCCCAGGTACTTAAAGGAGTCCACTGTGGCAGTTTGTGCTGCCCTGTCTGGGAGAGGTGTCACAAGTGGGTCTAGCGGCATAAGCACCAATTTGGACCAGTTGATAGCAAATCCTGAGATACTGCCGAAGTTTGAAATGAGTTTCATGGCTGTGGTTAACTAATCCCCCGTGTCACTCAGATATAGTAGTACGTCCTACGCATAAAGGGACACCTTATCTTCCACAGGGCCTCTGCAGAATCCAACTATAGATGGGTGAGTATGAATGAGCATTGCCAGAGGCTCCACTGCCATTGCAAACAGCAGCAGCGACAGCGGACACCCCTGCATGTAAGGAAAAAGACAAGGAAAAGGCATTATTGATTCTTAATCTTACGCTTGGAGCCGAGTAAAGGACTCTAGTCCAATTAATATGCCTGTCCCCTATGCCAAACCTAGACAGGATATCCAGGAGGTAGGGCCATTCAACACAATCAAATGCTTTTGCCGCATCTAAGGATAAGATGGCCCTACCTCCAGGATTATCCACAGGAATCTGCAGATTTAATAATAGACGTCTTGTTGTCTGCTATGGACTGGGCAGGGATGAAGCCTGATTGGCAGGTTTGCTAATAAATTTAGATAATCTATTGGCCAGTCCTCGGGCAAGGAGTTTAACATCTGTATTCAACAGAGATATGGGTCAATAGGAGTCTGGGATGAGTTTGTCTTTTCCTGGTTTGGGGAGCACCACTATTATGGCTTCCTGCATGGAGTTGGGCAATTTGCCTGTGTCAGTTGCCTCTTGAAGTGCCCGAAGCAGTGGTGGGAGGAGAACATTCCCATATTTAAGGTAAACTTTTGCAGGAAGGCCATCAGAACCTGGTGATTTATGCCTAGGGGCCATAGCTAAGGCTTCTCTCAGCTCCTCCAGTGTGAGAGGGGAGTCCAAGGCTGTACTCTCCCCCTCTAATAGCTGGGGGAACGCGCAGTCTGCAGTATGCCCGTCAGTGCGCCCGGAGGGCATCTGACCTAGAAGCATACAAATCTGTATGAAAATTTAAAATTTGAATGCTTCAGCGCCTAGGATCACTTAAGGGAACAGTATTAGCAGTTTATGAGCAGACTGTGAATATTACTCGGAGGCACTATACCAAAAGTGCCCCCCACCAAATGATATGGCCAGCTGCAGTGACCCAAAGTTGAATGTCCACAAATGAAATTAAAGAGTTAAAATCACAGCGCTTAGCCAAATGTATAATCTATAAAGTCTGTTTGCATAGTCCTTGCAACTCTTATTTTGCAGGGAATAAACCAGTATAGACCACCCCAACTGTGATGGCAAACGTGCTCGTGCTCAACAGGACATAAGTGCTGTAACTGTGCTTGCTGTGCCCCACATGGATGTACACTCACCCCCCCACTCTGGTGACCACCTATCTCTAGCGTGCGCTCCAGTGGTTACTCCATTGCATACATGTCCATAGATATGAAAAGAGAAACTCTCTGCAAATAACGCTAATGCAAATAACGTTTATCTAAATGTATTCACCATAAAACAAATTAAAATCAGGTAAAATGTAAACTCACATTTGCGGGTGCCTGTAAGTCCTGGCACCGAACATAAGGGCGGCCGATTTTCTTATTGGGGAAATCAGCCCATTTTGGCGTGTAAACACCAATCGGATATGCCGGTTCCTGTGTATTTCCCCATCTCGGCGCAAGCGGAAGTGCGTCGTGATGACGCAATCAAACCTCGACGCGTTTCAGCCTATGGGTAACGGTCATCATCAGGAAGTTCTGATTCCGCCATGTTGGTGAAGGGCATTTATACCCTCACCACACCGTCGTATCACCGGTTTAACTAATCAGTGTCAGCTGCCGTATTGTCCATATATTCTCCTAAACGTGAGAACAGAGAACTTATCCCACTCAGGATGGGTCTTCCTGGTGGCTCGGACAAATTCTTATGAATCTTAGGTACTTGGTACAGCACTGGCATAATAGGGGCATCCGGGACTAGGTATCTTCTTTCCTTTTTTGTCAATATTTGATTTTTTTCTGCTCTATTAGTTAACTCCTCTAGCTTCTTTTTAAGTATTTTTGTGGGATTGGTATTAGTCTTTTTATACGTGCTTTCATCACTGAGGATTCGTTCCATTTCGAGATCGTAGTCTCTTTTGTTGAGGACCACAATCCCCCCCCCCCTCTTTATCCGCTGGGCGCATTACTATGTGGCACTTTTCCTCTAGGGCTTTAATGCCCTTCCAGATTCTTTTATCCTTTTGTTTGTGTCTAACCGGAATCTGTCTAATGTCTGCCTCAACCATCTTTTTAAATATATCTATATGTTGATGTGAAGGTGTTTTAGGGTTGTAAATTGATTTATTTCAAAGTCCACTATGGATATATTGTCCTTCGTGTGAGTTTGTTGTTGGAGCCTCTTGGTTCGTAAAATATCTGCGAAGATTGAGTTTTCTGCCAAACTTCTGCAGATCAATAAATACTTCAAAGTTGTTTAAATTTCTTGTTGGTGCATATTTTAATCCTTTTCCTAAAATAGACAAGTCTTGGTCTGTTAATGTGATGTCACTGAGGTTAAACACACCTTCGCCTAATTGTTTCTTTTGGCTATGTTTCCCTCCTCTGCACCCCCTTGTGCATTTCTTATGTCGTATGAGTTTGTTCTGTCCCATTGTGGGGGTTGGTTGGGGGTGGCAGGGTAAGGCTTGTAAGGTTCCCTCCACCCCCCCCCTCCCCCCACTGGAATTCTCTGTTAGTGTAGTGATTTTTTCCTCTTCCTCACCCTCTACCCCTCCATGGTCGTCCATAAGTGGGCGGACCTATACTGGGACTGGGTAACGTGTAGTGAAGGTTCCTCAATGGTTCACACCTATTGTGGGTGGAAATGGTTTGGTGTGGGGTGTTCACCCTATTGTTTTGGGTGGGGTGGAGACATCACAGCGTTGGGTAAGAAGGTTATTATTTCTAAGGGTGACACAGGTAGCTGTATCAAGTTGTATGACTTGCATCCTTGAGGACATCAAAAGAGGACATCAAATATGTATGGTTAGAGATAATGTGCAGTGATCCAAAGTGAAGTCTATGGGTGCTTAAGCTACTGGAGGTGTGAAAGGCTGTGTTATGCAAAAAGGAGTCTTGGCATAGGTCTGGGCATGGATAAACAGAGCTTGAGTGCCTAGGATTGGGTATTTCTGCCTGGGTAATCTAGGTGTTAGCGTTAAAGAAAAAGTTAAGTATTTAGATGCATATCGGACTGAGGTGAGAGGTTTAGAGTTTAACGGAAGGTTAGAAGGGAAGGTGGGGGGCAGATAGCTGAGGAGAAGCCACTGAGAGGTTTGTCAGAGTGTGAGGTCTTAGCAGGTAATATGTTAAGAGGCGGTGGAGGTGTTCAAGTCCTGGTTTGTCATTTATGCAGGGGAGTGGGGTGGGGGTGGGCAGGCTGAAGGTGACATAAAGTTGGTCGTATGGGTATATAAGTGAAAACTTTGAAATACAGTGGAAGTCGGACGGGTGGGGGTGGGGTGAGGGGACGTATTTACTGTTTGGTCCTGAACTTGTGGAGGTGGCGGAGAATTGTATAATGGACGATTCTGGAGTGTGAGACTGTTTGGAGAGTCACCGAAGAGGAGTCGATAGACGGGGGGTGGAAGGGAAGATTGGAAGGCAATTTGAGATTTGGAGAGTGGAGTCAGGCTATACGTAGATTTATGAATTGAAAAAGAAATTGCGATTGTGGATCTAATGGGTCCGTCTTTATGGGTTAGGATCCGTGAGTTCGAGACAAATAGGTACGGGTCTGGATACGGTTCTGAGGAAAAACGTATTGTGTCGGAAAGTGTGGAGGTCATCGAATTCGTGGGTATCTGAAGTGAAACCTAGTGACGTGTAATAGAGATTGG
>BLSH010077902.1:461532-473347 GCA_018402905.1 Glandirana rugosa | reverse complement strand
CCCCCCCCCCCCCCCCCCCCCCCCCCCCCCCCCCCCCCCCCAGGCTGAAGGTGACATAAAGTTTCAAAAGTGAATATATGGGTATGCTGGTTTTGGTATTTGTTTCCTTTTAAATAGTAAACCGTAAACAAACAGTGGTTAATATATAACGCAGAAAAAAAAGAAATAAAATGAATTTGCGTACACTATTGCATGGCCGAGTAATTGTCAGTCAATGTATCACAGCACCTAAAACTGAAAAATTGTCTGGAGAGCAAGTGGGAGTAACATGCTGGTATTGAGGTTGGTAAGAAACTCTAGATTACACATATCACTCTATACTTAATGAAAAGTTCTGTATAATAAGTATTTTAGGTTTTGGCCTTTAAGGAAATCTATGAAGGGAAATCTGTAGGATAACCATATAGACTCTCCTTTCAAAAACACTCATAGTTATTGTTGGAGAGGTGGCATGATTGTAAACTGAATAGGCTTATTTATCCCTGATCCTAAATATCACTTGAAAGCACAGGTCTCGTGCCTCCATATCCTTGGGCCATTGGACTTTTACAGGTCCAACGATGAGAGGTGAGTGCCAATGGAAACACATTGCATTATACGGAAGTCTGTGAGCAGGCAGGTAAGTTCATTTTATTGTGAATTATAATTGTAGCCATGTGCTCCCTTGAGAGTGGCTGGTAGTAGTGGTTCACCTTATAGCTGCCCTCAATCACACTATATTTCACACATCCGTAGACACTGACCAGGCCGACTCTTGTTTTTGTCTTATTTAGGGGAAATAACTTGGATGGGGATAAGGATGACTGTGGGATGCCCAAAGAATTATATTACATGAAGTCCATATACACTCCCGTATATGCGCACTTCCCTGCAGACTGTCCCTCTGCAGACTGTTACTCCTCACAACTCTCCAGCACTCAACTTGCTGACCGTTTCTCTTACTGTTATCTCTCCAGCACTCAACTTAGTAAATCTTCACTCCATTACTCCTCTCCGGCACTGCACTTAGTTTCCAGCTTGAAAGGAAAATTTTCAAGCTTCTCAGTTCCTTTCTCTTCACCATGGCTAGCACATGGCAACTCCTACTCTCAGCAAAGCCTCTGGAACACCCATTATAGGCCAGGGATCACGGGCCCCTGAATGTGTAGCAAAAAGTACTTTAATGCTAGCCGGGCCTTTGATGGACTACAACTCCAAGCCCATCCTTCTTCCAGGTCCCACTGAGCTGCTTTTCCTCAGTGACTCTCCTTTCCCTGAACTGACACCCAAGGCACCCACAGACTGTCTACTATTCCTCTCCCAGTCAGCTCCAGCACCTTTTCTTGCAGTTCCCAGGGACCGTCACTCACCAAACCGGTGGATCACTTTGAAGTCTTTCACTGTGTAGCACCTCCATTGTTCTCCTGTTCCCTGTGCGACTCCAGGAGTCATCACCTTCCTGGCTGCACCCGAACCTCCAGGCCCCAAGGTCACCCTCCCCAGACTGAGGCGACCTCTGCTAAATCTCCAGACTTCCAACCGACACTTCTCCTCCCAGATTGGGCTGACTCAGAGTGTTTGAGGCCTGCCCCTACCAATCCTGCTTGGGGATTGGTCAGAGCTCCCTAGAATACTCCAGATGGCTCCACCTATCTCCCAGCTGTCTGACCAGAAACCTTCCCCAGGTTTCTAAAAAGAAGTGGGAGGTTCTGGTGACCTCATCTGTTAAGTCCACTCAATGTTCCCTGAGCCTCTCCTTTCAGCCAAGCTCAAAACATTCAGGCTTGCTTTTACACTCAGGCCTTACTAAATTTTAACTTACCTAGCAAACCCTGCTAGAAAAATGCACCTATTCTATGGGGGCGCTACATAATATAATAATTAGCGGCATGTATCGGAGCATTAGAGCAGCGGCATTCTAGTACATTTTTACAGACGGAGGCACTAAACATTGTAAGTGCAAATTTTAATGATTATGTGGGGAATGTTTTTAACCACTTCCTTACTGGGCACTTAAACCCCCCTCCTGCCCAGACCAATTTTCGGCTTTCAGCGCTGTCACATTTTGAATGACAACTACGCGGTCGTGTGACGTTGTACCCAAACAAAATTTTTATCATTTTTTTCCCACAAATAGAGCTTTCTTGTGGTGGTATTTGATCACCTCTGCGGTTTTTATTTTTTGCGCTATAAATAAACAAAGAGCGATGATTTTGAAAAAAGAACAATATTTTTTACTTTTTTGCTATATTAAATATCCAAAAAAAATATAAAAAAGAAAATTATTCATCAGTTTTGGCCGATATATCTTCTAATACATATTTTTGGTAAAAAAAAAATCGCAATCAGCGTATTTTGATTGGTTTGCGCAAAAGTTATCGCGTCTACAAACTATGGGAATTGATTTATGGCGTTTTTTTTTTTACTAGTAATGTCGGCGATCTGCGATTTTTATCGGTACTGCGATATTGCAGCGGACATGTCGGACATTTTTGACACATTTTTGAGACCAATGACATTTATACAGCGATCAGAAATTTAAATGTCCGCTGATTACTGTATAAATGTCATTGGCAGTGAAGGGGTTAACCTGCAGGGGGTAGTGAAGGGGTTAACAATGTTCCCTGGGTGTGTTCTAACTGTGGGGGTGCGGGGCTGGTCGGGACATAACAGATCTAACTGATCCCAGTGACAGGGATCAGTAGATCTGCTATGTCCCATTCACAGAACGGAGAACCGCCGTGTTTACATTGGCGGTTCCCCGTTCTGAGGCTGCTACAGGTGATCGGCGGGTCTCAGGCGGACATCGAGTCCGCCTGACCCACGGGCATGCCCACGCAGCGTGTGGCGGCCGCGAGAGTGCGCTGCCGCAGGCTGCGAGTGCGCACGAGGCAGGACGTCCATGGACGTCCTGCGGGCATTTCAGAGCCGCGCTGTAGCCGTCTTTTGGCTATAGCGCGGATCTGAAGTGGTTAATAAACAGCATTGCACAAAGAGATCTTTTTGGTTCCTTCCTCATGTGTATGGAATATTGCGGGCTGTGGATGGTGATTTACCTCGAGAGGCTGACCAAAGATATTAATCGCAATTTGACCTACCTCAGTATGTACAAGTTGCAGTGAGTTCTGTCATAGAAGGGAATGAGAGTAGTGACAGGATTGGAGTGCGGAGCACAGTCACTTTATGTTTAAGAATTGGAGCACTTTATTTGAAGCACTTTGCACATTTATGGGCTGCTAGCACGTTAATGTTGTATCCTATCAACATGGCCGGATTAAGAGCATCATGGGCCTGGGGCTGACGATTTTGATGGGCCTTTTTATGGAAGTAAATAAAACGAAAATGCAATCTTTTTTTGTTGAAACAAATTAAATTAAATAGAGAGGGAAGATAAGAGAGGGATGGGGGTGAGAGATGGGGGTGAGAGAGGGGGGTGAGGGAGAGAGTGCCTTTTGTGATGATATCACATGCGAGACACACAAAACTAGCACCAGATATGGTTTTATACTGTGAATTGCATATTAGGCAAGATTGTTATTCCACGGTCCGCCCTGGACAGCCCACAGGCCCTCCTTACCCATGTGAGTGGTCAGGGGCATACGGCCCAACCCCTTTACACCCAGAGAAAAAGGGAATGGGAAGGACAGCTCTCAGTTCTCACCTTACCATCAAAGAACGAACATTTGAGAACTCGTTGACTCATCAAATCTCTGATTGATCACGGACATTTAAAAGCAAGTGACTTTCCATTCTGTCTTATCTGTTTGCTGCTGTATATTACATCTCTTATTGCTTTGTAACATAATTTTTCTGTAAATATTTTACTGCACCAAACTTGACCTTTTCATTATTAACCACTTCAGATCCACGCTATAGCCGATTGACGGCTACAGAGCGGATCTGAAATGTACAGAGGCCGTCAATAGACGTCCTCCCCTTTTGCTCAGACCAGGCGCGCTCTCTCCGCCGTGCCCGCGGGTCGGGCGGACTCGATGTCCTCTGGAGATCCACGATCCCTTCACAGAGAGCCAGAACGGGGAACCGCCAATGTAAACAGATCTACTGATCCCTGTCATCGGGATCAGTTAGATCTGTTATGTCCCTGTCAGCCCCGCCCCCACACAGTTAGAACACATACAGGAAACACATTTAACCCCTTCACTGCCCCCTTAGTGTTAACCCCTTCCCTGCCAATGGCATTTATATAGTAATAAGTGTCTATTTTTAGATCTAATCGCTGTATAAATGTTATTGGTCCCAAAAAAGTTGCACAACCCAATCAAAATACTCTTATTGCGTTTTTTTTTTCCCCAAAAATATGTAGAACAATATATATCGGTCTAAACTGAAGAATAAATAGTTTTTTTTATTTTTGGATATTTATTATAGCAAAAAGTAAAAAATATTGTTCCTTTTTCAAAATTGTCACTCTTTTTTTATAGCGCAAAAAATAAAAACCACAGAGGTGATCAAATACCACCAAAAGAAAGCTCTATTTGTGGGAAAAAAAGGACATCAATTTTGTTTGGGTACAACGCCGCAGGACCGCGCAATTGTCATTCAAAGAGTGACAGCGCTGAAAACTGGTCCAGGCAGGAGGTGGGTTTAAGTTCCCAGTAAGCAAGTGGTTAAACCTTATTCTGAAAAGTGTTAACCTTGTCCCTAAAGCTCTTAATGCAAGCTATAATGAATCTGTTCCTTTGAAGAGGGCTACTGTTTAAGATAACTCATCTGAATATTCCTGTCTGTGGTGACAGCGTGTGTTACAGGTGGTTATTCTAAAATCATAATTGGTATTGCTAATTGTTGGAGACCTAATACTCAGGATCAAAGGTTAGTGGTGGCACTGAAAGGGTTAATTTGCTTGAATTAGCCCAGTAACAATCACTCTCAGGAGGCTGACACTTAGACGGTGGTCCCTCAAGCTAGGAAATCTTTGTACTGGAAGCAGCTGAGAGTGGTATTGTTAAGTTAGTGACAAGCGCGGTGTGAGCTCAATTGGTCCTCTGTCACTGGTGAGTGAGGAGGGCAGTGATCTGATACCCGCATTCATCGCATATTGGTTGGCAGCGGTTGTATAGTTTTGCCTTAAGAGCATTCAGTGCATTGTTAGCAATATACAGGCGAAATGAGAATGGCCAGAGACGGTACACCTGAAGAGAAAGAGATAAGTGTCCTGTTAGGTGAGGTAGCTGACACTCAGGGAATGGGCTTAGGTTGTCAGCTACCAGTACCCTTCTCCCTCCAGGTACCTGCAATGCTGGCAGTGTTTAGCGCATGTCATGTTAGGGTCAGGGGAAACCCTGGGAGGGCACACCATGGCGTCCACGGGGTGGGTGTATCCTCCCCTCACCCCTGTAATCCACCTTGTCTCACAAGACGTGCAGACAGGCGGGACAAAGGAGCCTGAGGGGAATTCTGCAGTTAGGGGTCATTCAAAGACTTCGGACAGCCTGGACACCCCCTGTTGTCTTGGTTCCTAAAAGAAGTCAGACAACCAGGCTTCTGGGAGGCCTTACAATGGTCCAGACTGACCTACGGGGCGGGATGGAACCTTGGGAAGTGACCTGCTTGAGGGACCTGGAAGGGATTGGCCCTGTCTGGGTGGAGCACCTGGTGCTCCTGTCAGCAGTCCTGGACAACCTGGCAGGGCCCACTCTGACAGCTCCACCTAATAATTGTCAGATGGGCATGTCAGCTGTTCAGTACTGGGAACAGCAGGGAGGAGAAAGCACCCAGAGGTTAGGAACTACGAAGGTTGAGGCTAACATAGCCTGGCCTACTCCTCAAGCCAACATACTGGTTGTGTCATTCCTGAGTACATCTGGCTACAATAGGATGTGGGAGTGCCACTATAGGAGCCCAGCTGAACCTGTGACTGACCAACCAACCCGAGCTCCAATGTGCATAGTATCCCTAATGCCAGGTGTGTAAGGAGAACCATGCCCTCCTGACAAAGGTAATGGCCAGTGCACCTGAGACACAAACCCTGGAAACCCCCGGTCCGGTCCTGGCGCACACTGGTGCCAATACCTTTGGGTCAGGTGCAGCCCTAGGCCAGAGGGATGAGACCGAAGAGAAATATCTCGTCCTCTACCTAGGCAGGAAGGCACCCCCCCCCCCCGGGTAACCTATGCCACTTCTGAACAGAAGTGTCTTGTGTTCAGGTGGACAACCCGGAAGCTGCCATGTGATCCAGGTGGTTACAGCCACTGGGTACTCGCCCATCACAACCTACCTTGTGGGCCCAACACTGTTGCTAGGGAGAACAACCCACTCCTTGAAGGGAGCCTGGTTCTCCAGAAAGACAAATGGGCCAGTCCGCACAAAGGTAAACGCCTTAGCCAGGCACACTTGCGGTGCCACCTGGCAAGTCAGCCGCAGAGGGTTGCGTCAGGAGGAGAATTGCATTTCCCTCCCATGCAACCACCTCAGGGGGGAGATGTGATGATATCACGTGCAAGACACAAAAAACTAGCACCATTTTGCCACAAGTACGCATGACAGTTTTAGCCTAGGACAAAACTCCTCATTCCCCCTCCCAACAACTTAGGAATTTATGGGTTCCTTGAACAGACGCCAAGGAGTCTGGGAGAATGTTTTGCAGGCCCGATTGTAAACCAATAAATAAGAGCCCCTTAAAAGACAGCACGGGATGTCTCAGAGGGGCACAATTCTCTTTAGACAGCTGCGACCTTGCAGTAACCCAAATCAACATGAAAAGGTAGAAAATATACCCACAGTTCATAACTCCAGATAGGAACGTGACATATTAATAAAAAGTACATACCTGTATGAGGGAAGGCATACTGATCAAAACAAACCCAAACATTGATGAATTCACTTATAAGGGAACCCACTGATAGTTTTCATTTTCCCAGGGTCACAGAAAGTGACAAGGCTGTCATGTTTTGGCTTGTTTTGATGCACTGTGGCCGCTGAACTCAAATTCCCTAATGGTGAATTTGCATGATAATTCCATCCCGAGATATGGTTTTATACTGTGAATTGCATATTAGGGAAGATTGTTATTCCACGGTCTGCCCTGGACAGCCCACGAGCCCTCCTTACCCATGTGAGTGGTCAGGGGTATACCGGCCCCACCCCTTTACACCCAGAGAAAAAGGGAATGCGAAGGACAGCTCTCAGTTCTCACCTTACCATCCAAGAACTCGAGGACTCCTCATCGAATCATCACGGACATTTAAAAGCAAGTAACTTTCCATTCTGTCTTATCTCTTTGCTGCTGTATATTATGCCTTATTGCTTTGTAACATCACTTTTCTGTAAATATTTTACTGCACCAAACTTTTCATTATTAAACCTTATAATGAAAAGTGTTAACCTTGTCCCTAAAGCTGTTAATGGAAGCTATAACAAATATGTTACTTTGAAGAGTGCTACTGTTTAAGATAACTCATCTGAATATTCCTGTCTGTGGTGACAGCGTGTGTTACAGATGGTAATTCTACAATCATAATTGGTATTGCTAATTGTTGGAGACTTAACACTGCGGATCAAAGGTTAGTGGTGGCACTGAAAGGGTTAATTGCTTGAATTAGCCTGGTAACAATCGCTCTCAGGTGGCTGGCACTTAGACGGTGGTCCCGCAAGCTGGGAAATCTTTGTGCTGGAAGCAGCTGAGAGTGGTATTACGTTAGTGACAAGCACGGTGTGAGCTCAATTGGTCCTCTGTCACCGGTGAGTGAGGAGGGCAGTGATCTGATACCCGCGTTCGTTACACCTTTGGGTAGCTTTAGTAGGGTAGTAATGTGGCGCACAAAGCATGCCACGGTTAACTGTGGGTGGAGCCATATTGCAGTAAGAGTGGGAGGGGCTGCCCTACACATGATGCATGGGAACGTGCACGCTCTGTCACATCTGCTTGATGTGAATGGAGCCTTACACTTACCAACCATGTAATAGGGGTATTTATTATGACAGACCCTTCTCTGTCTCTCTGCTTATGTCTGCATCTTTAGCCACCTCCTCTCAGTACACCTGTGCATTCTAAATTTCCCTGCTAACCTCTGCTTAACTCCACATGCCTCTGCTCATCTTTGCACTCCAGCCCCCCCCGCACACCCCATCTTTGGTCATGTTTGCCCTCCAAACTGTAATTCCTTCTCTGTTTACCCCTCATCCATCCATCTGCTCACCTTTGCAGTACAGGCTGATGGCAGGCTCAGTGACTGTGTCACGTACCTGATCCGAGGCCGAAATGCTGAGAGAGGCTCCCCTTGTGGCTAAACGCAGTGTACCCCTGCAATTGGGAACAGGAGGTATGGTGCGCAGAGAAGCACGGGTCACCAGAGCTGCAGACAGACTTGAGCTGATGTTCACCAGAAGTCTGTGCAGACTGGAACTCAGAGGTAGCAGAACATTCAGCAGGTATAGTCTCTAAGAGAAATAGTCTGTAAAGGCCCGGCGGGGGTGCAGCAACTCCGAAAGTGGAGACAGGGGACCAGTGTAGCTGGGTCAGCACGGGCAGCAGCAGTGGGTAAGTCCGAAATCCAAGTTGGGGTCAAACACGGTAAGACAGTCTATAATCCAGGCAGAGGAGCAAATACAGGAGGCTGAATAAGGCAGAGTCCAGGTAGCGAGCCAGGGGTCAAACACAGGGGTGTGGCAGAGGCAAAGTCCGTGAGGCAGGCCGGTGGTCAATTACAATGGAGAAGTTCAAGAGCAAGGTCAAGGAGCAAGCCGGGTCACAACAGAGGTTCAAACAGGATACAGGACACAGGTTCAAGAACACTGGTGAGCTGAGACAATCCAGCTACTTGTGTGACACAGAGGCCACCTTTTATAGGACAGGAACCAGTCTCATTGGTTGTGATGAACGCGTGGATTGCGCTGTCCCGAACGAACGTTCGTGCGCATGCATAGATGCGATCGTCCTGGACGAGCGTTCGCACGCATGTGTGCGGGAGCAAGGCGATCGTGCCTGCTTCTCTGGCGAACTGTGGCATGCAGGGCTCGTTGGACATACCCAATGTTGGCAGCATTCAGCAAAGGTGATGGTGGACCAGGACTTATGAAGTTTGAAATACCTATGAATGCTCTAACAATTTATATATCAACACCACCCACAATTTACATATCAATGCTGTCGCAATTTGCATATCAATCATGTGTACGCTGCACACAGAGAAGGGCTGGGCAGCATTAGTGACTCACACCACTGGGCTGGGCCTATCTTAAGGAAGGGGCCTGGAGCCGCAGCTCCAATAGCCCTTATGTTAATCCGGCCCTGCCTATGAATTGTAACACTGTAAATAATGTATAGAGTACCGAGTGTACAGGGCAGCGCAAATATCTTTATTGGTGATTTCATAAGTTTATTTTATTGCAGAAATAACTGCCTGTTCTGAAGGTTTTTGTGTAAGTTGTCCGCTTTCAGAGAACTTGCATTAACATAAACCTCCTAAGTATTCGTACAGTATAAGCGTGATCCATAACTAAACTGTTGGCTAGGGAAGTGCGTCTCCTGTATGATAGTGCTGCTCGGGTGATAAACTATTCATATGCTTATTTAGGTATGACGTCTTCACAATTTTTCATTAAAAAGCAAATGAAGCATCTTCTAGCCGTGTGTGACAGTTTCCTTCTGTTAGCTAAAGTTATTTTTACCTTGTTGTCTGGAAACCTCTATTTTTCCCATGCTAAGCTGCAGCCACTGCCATAAGAAAGCTGTGGGGTTTTTTTTCCTGACTTTTTAAAATAGTTTACACTGGTTAGTATACTGTTGCCTGGCAACCACTCAGCTCCGCGTCTGTGGGCGAGCACCCCTTCCTTGTATACTTCAAGTAGTAAGTAATGGATTAGGGAAGTGCTAGTTTCACTCAGTCAATTTACCATTTTATGTGTGTGTAAGCAGACCTCCAGGCACATGGACAAAAACCAAAAGCCACAAAGATGTAAATTCTTTCAAAATATAGAATTAGAACTGAAACCCAAAAGCAAACATTTATTATATTGCAGCATACAAATCCTTAGATGTGGTGGCTGCGTTAGTTTTCGTTTTTAGCCTTTTATTCCCTTATTTTCGTCTGGTGATCTGTCCAGTAAGTCTGTTGTTTTTCAAAAGAACAAGCTCTCTCCTGCCGATGTAGTAGTTAGAGGTGACATAAATCATTTGCCGCTATCATGGGTGCTTACATTAAAGTGGTTGTTAATCCACTGTTATAACTTTATATAATCCTGTTAGTTTCCTAATGCTAGGTGCTCCTGTCTGTGTTTTATTTAAAAAAATGCAGGCTAGGCTTGATTTTAGAGCGCCGCTTGGCGCTTATGTGACCGGCCAGCTCTCTCTTCTCCCCGTCTGACAGCTGCAGTGGGCGGGGCCAAGATTCCCCACTGACGTCATTCGAGGCGAGAGGAGGAGAGAGCCGGTCGGTTGAAGTCAGGTATTGCTGGCATTTTTTTTATAAAATACAGACAGGAGCACCAAACATTAGCAAACAAACAGGATTATATGAGCCAATAAATGTTATTTCAGCAGCAGGAGGGGAGGGGGCGGGCACTGACACAGGAGCAGACAGGCAGGGATGGAGGGGGGAGAGGACAGGAGAGCTGTGGTTGATGGAGGCACATAAACTGACCACGGTGTCAGGACTCATGCAGCCATGATAAACCATGGTCAGTTTACCAGGGTGAGGGCAGAACCAGGGAGGATCAGCTGGGTTTTTTAGGTAATACAGGGGGGCCAAATGACACAGCGCAAGCACTGTGCTGTATAACATGCTTTAAAGAACAGGATCTTTTTTTTTTTTTTTTAGGGTAACATTTTAAGAATTATTTATGTAAAACCTTCATCCCAAAAGAAAAAAAAACTGTTGCTGTAACTGCTTTTAAATTGTGAGCTGAAGTTTGGCTTCAATTTATTAGTGAAATTAAATTTGCAAGTATATCTAACACTCCCCTCCCCCCAGACTGACAATGCTGATGTCCAAAGGTGCCCCCTGTGCTCCTTCATTCAAAGTGAGGGCACTCTAATACAGTAGGTGTGTTACTGGCCAGATCACCGGGGGGAAAAGCCTTAACAAGAAAACGAATGCAGCCACCACATCTAATAATTGGTAAGCTGCAATACATTACATTTTTCATTTTAGGTTTAATACTGCTTGAAAACCAGACTGATATAAAGGACACAAAGTGATGCAGTTCTGTAATCATTAAAGTGGATGTAAACCCTCGCATATTCCCAGTGAAGTGAACAGCCTCAGGTGATACACAGAGATGAAACAAATCATCCTACATAAGTTGTTTACAACCCTTCAAAAGTGCAGTTTTGTCATAAAATCCTTCTGCATCTGTGAGGAGTACATGGGGGGTAGAGAACTGCAATTACAACTCTTCACTGTTTGAGGGCTGATTGGAGGAAAGGGACACACCCCTCCTCCACATAGGCAGAGGAACGAAGGAACATGCAGAGCTGTATTCTGAATAGACAAGCTCCATGTTCATCTCCCTCCCTGACACAAGTTTTAGCTCATGTTATCTCATGTGTTGGGAAAACTTCTCAGAAGTGACTCATGTTGATAACAGAGGAAGGAAGCACCAGAAAGAAATAACACTTAGAGCTTTGGAGAGAGACAAGTAAACACTACAGATATATGTGCTTAGTTCAGATTTCATGACTAAAGTTTACAACCACTTAAGTTGAATTCCAGCTTATCCCTAACCTTTCTCAAAACTGTCTCCTCTCCCTCCTAACTCCTCTGCTTACTAACTTGTGTAAGAAAAATGTATACACTTCCGGTGGCTGGATTTTTTTTTTTAGGGGGGGCATAAAAAAAACACCCAACACCGGATACACCTCCTCCCCACACAGGGA
>BLSH010077902.1:437599-452084 GCA_018402905.1 Glandirana rugosa | reverse complement strand
CAAAAAATTTAAGTCAGCAGCTACAAATACTGTAGCTGCTGACTTTAATATAAGGGCACTTACTTGTCCAGGGATCCCGCAATATTGGCACCCGAAGCCGACCTGTCAATTGGCTCTGGGTGCAGATGCCGGCATCCTAAGGCTTCACAGCCTGTTTCCTACCACGCATGCACGAGTTGTGCAGTGCTTTGTGATTGGTCCCATCATCTTCTTGGACACACACAGGACCCAGAAGGCAATGGGGAAAAGGAGGAGGGCACAATAAAACTACGGAAGTGACATACCTCGCTGCGGCAACATGGGACGGAAGTCCAGAAGGTATGAAAAAAAAAAATCCAAAGGGCCCCGTGCTTTTGTTTCAATTCAAATGGAGTTAAATTTTTGCCTGGAATTCTGCTTTAAGTGGTTAAACTGACATCATTTGCAGACCAAAGTTCATCCCTTTGATCTAAAAAAAAAAAAACACAGATACAGTGTTTCTTTTTATCTCAGTGCTGAGCAATGTTGTTATAAACTTTGCCGGCTGCCTTTTTTTTTTTTGACAGCTCTGAGCAGAGAATGGCTCTGCACTTGTTTAACATGAATCGTGGAAATGCTGGATTAAGATTGTGAGGGGGGTTGAATCGAGATCGCAATTTTTTTTTATCAATTAATCGCCAAGCTTTCGTACCAGATGGCAATGTGCAAGGAGTATGAATTAGTGAGGTAGTGTAACCATTAAAAAAACAAGCAAATGCAGAATATATTCCTGGTCTTTGTAAAAATATGCCCTAGTATGTGCTAGGTCTAGGTTTGCTTTAACACAGTGGATTGTAATTTATGTACATCATTTATTTTCCTATTATACAAAAGCAATTGTCACTGTAACCAAAATGTTTCAATCTTCTAGTGGGCATTTGGCATCACCCTCTGGGAAATAGTGACCCTGGGACAGACACCCTATGCTGGCATTGAAAACTCTGAAATCTACAGCTACCTCATTGCTGGGAATAGATTAAAGCAGCCGCCGGACTGTCTGGATGAGCTGTAAGTAACGTGTCTACCTGTGTCACATTATGTGGATGCTGAAACCTGGACATGCTGTGCTATTTTCTTACTTTTCAAGTTTTTTCTGCAAGAGATCTGAAGATGACCTGAGCAAAAATAGGATCTAATGACAGCATCTGCAGTGTGGATTCTGCTCCTCATTAAAAGTGAATGTATTTACATTGTACTGCGGAAGAGAGATTGCAGGAAATTGGCTGTGTAAAAGATCATTCAGGAGGAATGAGACTTGCGGCACACCACTGAAGCATTAACCACTTTAGCCCTGGAAGGTTTACCCCCCTTCATGACCAGGCCATTTTTTGCGATACGGCACTTTACTTTAACTGACAATTGCGCGGTCGTGGGACGTTGTACCCAAATTAATTTTATGTCTTTTTTCCCCACAAATAGAGCTTTCTTTTGGTGGTATTTGATCACCTCTGCAGTTTTTATTTTTTGCGCTATAAACAAAAAAAGAGCGACAATTTTGAAACAAAAAAAAACAATATTTATTACTTTTTGCTGTAACACATGTCCAAAAAAAAATATTAAAAACAAATTTATTCATCAGTTTAGGCCAAAATATATTCTTCTACATGTTTGTGGTAAAAAAAAACTAAAACGCAATAGGCATATATTGATTGGTTTGCGCAAAAGTTGCCGCATTTACAAACTATGAGAATTAATTTATGGCATTTTTACTTTTTTTCTTTTTTACTAGTAATGGCGACGATCTGCGATTTTTATCAGGACTGTGATATTGTGGCGGACATGTCGGACACTTTTGACGCTTTTTTGGGACCAATGACATTTATACAGCGATCAGAGCTAAAAATAGCCACTGATTACTGTATAAATGTCACTGGCAGGAAAGGGGTTAACCTGTAGGGGGCAATGAAGGGTTTAACTGTGTTCCCTGTGTGTGTTCTAACTGTATGGGGGCTGGGCTGGCAGGGGCATGATAGATCTAACTGATCCCGATCACAGGGATCAGTAGATCTCTGTCATGCCGCCTGACAAAGTGGGGAACCGCCCAACCCACGCTCATGGAGCACGCGACGGGCACGAGAGCGCGCCCGCAGCTGCGCGGATCGCCGTTTATAGACGGCGATCTGCGCAGCAGAGCCAACTTGCCGCCGTATATCCATGCAATACGGTCAGGTTACATTCTACCATAAAACATATGCAATAAAAAAAAGTAAAAAAATCGAATTTCTTCATCACTTTAGGCCAATATGTATCCTGCTACATATTTTTGGTAAACAATCCCAATAAGCTTATAATGATTGGTTTGCACACAAGTTATCTCATCTAAAAACTATGGGATATATTTATGGATTTTTTTTTTTTTTACTAGTAATGGCGGCGATCAGTGATTTTTAGTGGGATTGCGGCAGACAGATCGAACACCTAACTGACATTTGACACTTTTTTGTTAACCAGTGACATTATTACAGTGATCAGTGCTAAAAAATATGCACTGTCACTGTACTAATGACACTAGCAGGGAAGGGGTTAACTTCAGGTGTGATCAAAGGGTTAAATGTGTTCCTAGGGAGTGCTTACTAACTGTGGGGGGGGGGGTGCTTTGACTGGGGGAAGACAGAGATCCGTGTTCCTGCTTAGCAGAAACACAAGATCTCCTTTTTCCCCTCTCACAGAATGGCCGTTCTGCCTCTCCTGAGAACGCTCGGCGGATCCTGGCGGAAATCGGGTCTGCCAGAACCGCTGATTGGCTCCCGCGGTGTTTATTCACAGTGTGAGCGGGTTGCTGGTGGTGCACGCCCATCCCGGACCCGCTGCATGAAATCACGTACATGCAGGAGGGCCGCAGTGTACATCTGCGTGGGGCGGTCCATAACAGCTTAGCTCTAAGGGCTGTAAAGATTTGATTCCTTCTAATGACATTCAGACATATTTCAAGTGAAATAAAAAAAATACAAGCCATTGAAGGGATACAAACACTATGACTTTAATTTTGGACTATGGTTGGCGGGCTTTGGGCTTGTGTCAGTGGTAACCTTGTGAGGCACTTCTGAGATCATTCAGAATTCATCAACCGGTGCATTTGACTTGCTCTCCTGCTTACCTGCTTTTGACCTGCTTCAAGCCAGTTTTTCAAACTGAAGCTAGGTATACATAGTTTTATTTTTCCTTTAACCAGCGGGCCTTACAAAAGTATCTCACAGATTCCCACATCCATACAAGCGAGTTGAATGTAGGGATTTCCCCTGTTGTGCTATTGTATTCTGACCCATGCCTTCCAGCCCCCCCATCAGAATACACTGATCAACACTGCATGGCTGATCGAATGTTGGTTTTTCAGCAGGACCTCTCAGCAGAAGCTGGTCTAACAGCCAGCTTCTGAAACAGGACCAGAAAAGGACCACACAGAAGGTTTCCCAGGTGGATAAGACCAGCACTTTTTAGCCAGCACTTGGAAATGCGTTATCCACCACCTGGGAGACCTTCTATGTGGTCCTTTTCTTGTCTTGTACCAGTGCTGATATCGCATCCACGTCATGTGGCTTCTGGGGACGGCACCTCCAGTTCCACCACCTCCGTTTTGTTGGTTCACCGGCATCCCAGTACTAGATGATGTCTTGCCGCTCCCCCACTTTGAATGACCACAAGGTCAGGTATGTCAGGCCTCTATAGCCTAACATCACACCAAGTGCAGCAGTTGTTGGTTCAGTACAAGGACATCAAGCACATTTTAATGAATACGTATGTTTTTCAGGTAGAAACAATATTTCTGTAAAAAAAAAAAAATGACTGTAAAGCACAATGTATTGTGAATTTTTCATGCAGACCGATCCCATCTTTATGGCAAAGGCCTTTTTGACAAAATAAAAATAAGTGTGACCAGTGTCATGTATTCTAATGACACAGATCTCTACATGCATCTTGAATTTGGTTTCTCATAAATGAGTTCTAAAAGGCACATATGTGATCGGGACCTTAGTCGAACAATTATTTCTAGTGATCTTGCTTCTCTAGATGATGCCTAAGACCCTTTAAAAGTTACATCATCAGCATGCACAAAATCATATTCAGATTTCGCCCACATCCCCTTAGGAGTCAGAAGTGTTAATAGTAATAATGGCTTTTTAAGAACGTTTTTAATCCCATGCAGGCCTGACATTGGGAAGTGGGTGGAAGTCTATTATGTCGCAGACATGGAAAGCTAAGAAGTTAAAGGCGCATTGTTCCCACAATGTAAAGTGCTCACCAGCGAATGAACACCTTCAGCTTCATTATTTTCTGCCAAACAGTAAATATGGTATTCTTAATGATAATTAGGCATTAATGCCAATTTTTGAATCACCTGTGTGCCAATAATTACATATACAGGTGGGCAGAAAAGTTCATATTATGGTTTACGAGCTCTTGTAATAACAATAGAGAAAGAGGTGATGCAACAGGCAAAGTTAAAACTGGGAATACAGCGCCACCTTGTGGCGGATGTGCAGATAAGAAATTGCTTATTTATTTTTGCTGAGAGATCAATGTCAACGGCGAATCAAAAATCAGCATTCGGTGTCCCGAAAGAGCAAACACTATGTGCAAAACCCACATTGAAACAGAGCTTCCATAGGCAATTGGCTGCTTCTTAAAGCCTACCTTTTACATTTAGAACTTATTCTCTCCTTCCTTACCTGCACAAATCCCTAAAGAAGAATTATACTATCACAGAAAATACTGATCCTATAGGCCAGGGGGAAAATTATTTATCTGTTAGTGGTGCACAGATGCATAAAATTACCTATTTCTTTGCCTATGCAGGGCAAAGTAAAAGGGTTGCTTAACTCCCCTTTCCGCAGCAGCATATACTCCCCTTCATTTGCATTGTTCAGCTGCTGGATCCAGGAAAGTAAGCCCAATGTAAGCTCCAAACGGACTTTTCAAAGCTCACACAGGGCTATGGGCTGTTGTCATGATACCCTGGAGAAATAAGTAGGCACCAGAACTGTCACATAAGAGAGGGGGAGTGAGTAACATGCTCACCCATACACCAAAGTGGCTGGTATTCCACTTCACTCCTGGAGGCCAAACAGGATGGCGTAGTAGCAAGGAGATGGAGTTTCTTTGCATTACATGAGCAAGGGAAAGGATCTCTTTTTTTGTTTTTTTTTTTTGTTTAGAAAAGTTAAACCGTTTTGCATAGACCTGGAGGTGCCTGCTATAGCATACCAGCAGACCTTTACTAACTTCTATCTGAATTCTGTGTGGCACTTAAAGAGACATCAGACTTTTCTACCTTATCTTCTAGTGTGTCTTTTGTATAGCAGGTATAAAGCATGGACAGCGGCGGCACATCCATTAGGGACGCACGGGTGTCGCCCCCCCCCCATCCATACGTCCGGCCCCCTGATCTACATACAGGGATGCTGACCATGGATTCCGAGGGGGGGTTTGAAGCATGTGAGTAGAGCCAGAGGCTCTAATAGGCTTCAAAAAAGGGTGGGCTTCCAGCGCACCCCTCCGGGTGGTTAACAAATTTTCGAGCACCAGCTGCAACTGAGCATGGATATTGTTAGACATCAGTTTCATGAATATTGGATTAGTAAGAAAAATATATTTAAAGTGTATGCAAACCCTAACAACAAATTTCTCTTACAGTGGATAAAATATTTGATCCCCTGCAGATTTTGTACGTTTGTCCACTTCCAAGGAATGAAGGGTCTATAATTTTTATCATAGGTTTATTTTATATGATGGAGACAGAATATCAACCAAAAATCCAGAAAAAACACATGATGTTTGACAAATGTTCTAAATTGAGTTGCCGTTCAGTGAGTAAAATAAGTATTTGATCCCCTACCAACCAATAATTCTGCTTCCCACAGACTGGCTACAGTATGTGCTCATGTGGTACACAGATTAGTCCTGTCAATTTAAAAAGGTGCTCCTAACGACAACTCACTGTGTATAAAACCTCACCATCATGGGCAAGACCAAAGAGCTGTCAAAGGACATCAGGGTCTAGATTGTAGACCTACACAAGGCTGGAATGGGCTACAATACGATCAGCAAGAAGCTTGTTGAGAAGGAGACAATTGTTGGAGCGATTATTTGCAAATGGAAGAATTTAAAAATAAAATTCACCCTCGTTCTGGTGCTCCATGCAAGGTTTTGCCTCACGGGGTAAGGATGATTGATAACACAATACACCGCTATGGATTGAGATCCTGCAGCGCCCGCAAGGTCCCCCTCCTCAAGAAGGCACACGTATAGGCACTTCTGAAGTTTGCCAATGAACAGAAGAAGGATTTGGAGAATGTGGTCAGATAAGATCAACATTGAGCTTTTTAGCATTTACTCGACTCGCCGTGTTTGGAGGAAGAAAAATGCTGACTATGACCCTAAGAAGAACACCATCTTTACAGTCAAGCACAGAGGTAGAAACATTATGCTTTGGGGCTGTTTTTCTGCTAATGATACAGGCCGACTTTGCCGCATTGAGGGGCCAATGGACGTGGCTATGTATTGTAAAATCTTGGATGAGATCCTTCTTCCCTGAGCCAGAACACTGAAGATGGGACGTGGATGGGTCTTCTAGCATGACAATGACCCAAGACATACCGCCAAGGCAACAAAGGAGTGGCTCAAAAAGAAGCACATGGAATGGCCTAGTCAGTCTCCAGACCTTAATCCTATAGAAATTTTATGGAAGGAGCTGAAACTTCGAGTTGCCAAATGACAGCCAAGAAACCTTAAGGATTTAGAGAAGATCTGTAAAGAATAGTGGACCAAAATCCCTCTTGGTCACCACCTACAAGAAACATCTTGCCAACAAGGGTTTCTCCGCCAAGTACTAAGTCATGTTTTGCTTGGGGATCAAATCCTTATTTTATTCACTGAACTGCAACTCAATTCATAATATTTGTATCATGTGTTTTTTCTGGATTTTTGGTTGATATTCTGTCTCTATCATTTAAAATACACCTATGATAAAAATTATAGACCCTTCATTTCTTTGTAAGTGGGCAAACTTACAAAATCAGCTGGGATCAAATAATTTTTTTCCCCACTGTATGTGTTCCCCTTTGGCCTGTCAAATATACCATTCAAAATCTTTTTATATGTCCATTAACTGCAAAATATACCTTTTAATCCTGCCAGAGAGATCTTCTAAATGGATAGCTTCCTTTGCTGTGTGCCTTTACTGTCTTCCATTAGTTAGCATTGTTCCTAGTTCTCTCTGTGAACTGCAAAAACCCCACCATCAGTGGTGGCTGGTGGTTTTTTGTTTGGGGGGGTGCAAATAATCACAACACCCTGCCCCCCCCGCTGCACCTCAAACCCCCCCCCCCCCGTCTGCCGGTCCACTGGCACTTACTCCGTCTAGGCGATGGGCACATAGGGCAGTGGCAGAGATCCCGGCATCGGCGGACATCAGGCTGCAACGCGGCATCGGCTCCTGTGTCTTCTCCTCGCTTCCGTCGTGCATCTCCTTCCCTCCTCCTAGGCGTCCAATAGGATCACCTGTCCTTTCAGGTAATCAGGTGACGGGTATCAGACCCGCTTCCCGATTGGCCAGGAGGAGGATCAGTGTTGCAACAGCGAATATTCATTGGACGCAATGCTCTGCGCCCCGAGCCCACACTATTTTGAAGCCTATTAGAGCCTCTGGCTCTAATCAGGTGCTTCAAAAAACATACCACCCGCCATAGGAATTCATGCGCCGGCATCCCGAAAGGGGCCAGGCGCGCATGGATAGGGAGGGCGGTGGTGGTGTATTTGCGCCCGCAATGGACGGGCCTCTGCCCACCATATGTTACAGAAAAGCGAAGAGCGGAATGTGTTGCCCTGTCCTTGGATAACAAACCTGCTCTTCCATAAATACAGTACAGTGCGAGAGCATTGGCACCCTAGGACAGGAACTTTGTTACTGGCAACTTTACCAGGTGAAAAAAAAAGGAACAGTAATCCTAGAAATAAATACAACCACCACACCTGTGTAATGGTAATCTGTGATATTTCACATTTTTCTTCTTGGGTTTAGATACGCTTTAACAAATATAATGCAATAATAAGATTCCTGATCCTTCTCCTCATGCCTTTTCCTGATTAAATCTGATTATTTTTAATGTGACCATAAATAAATAAATGTCTCTTATTGCAGGTATGAAATGATGTGCCAGTGCTGGATCACTGAGCCTAAGAGGAGGCCCTGCTTTACAGACCTAAAAAGACGGCTAGAGGCCATCTTGGGCCGCTTATCTATATTATCAGAGAGTCAAGATCCACTGTATGTAAATCTCGGGGAGACTTGTGGAGCAACTGCTGCAGACTCAATTTTTCACTCTGGTTTTGACAGCGATGACTGCTGCATGGACATTTCACAGACATGCGGAGCTGCAGCAGTCTCTGGCGACTATCGCTATATTGTGAACCCTGGGTGCCTTAGAGACACGGACGAGTGGCCTCCATCAGCACAAACGCCAGAAGCCAGAGGCCTCCTTAATGAGGATGAGGATGATGAGGAAGAAATTCTGGAAGCTCATGTGGTCATTAACCTTTAGTAAAAACGTCAAGCGGGATGTGATACCTTTAGCTGCATCCTTTAAAGCCATGTGTCTGTATAAGCTCAAACCACGATCCAGGTGGACATTGTTATAAATTCTAGGCATTATAAATTGCTTATGGATTTGCATCAATAAAAATGTACATTTTTTTTTCAGCTGTAAAACTTTATATAAAATTGTATAGGCCATGTAAGTATTGAAATGGGCTGTAAAACAGCCTTTGATAGATGAATTCCTAAAATGACTTTACTGTACATATTTTTTACACAACTAAAGCTCATAGATAACCAACTCTTCTTTCTCTCCGTTTGAATGGTATCACAGTCTCACCGCTGCATCAACTTGCTCAGCTAAAGTTTCCCCGTCTCTATGGAGCTACAAGATCAACTTCTCAATGCAATATCTGAAGACTTATAAACTTTGGTTAAAACCCTGATTTATCTATAGGCATTCCATTTTCTTTTAAGTAATAGACTTTTCGAAGAAGGGAAATTCGAAAGAGAAGTGTGATGGCAGTACTGATGTTGAAAAGAATGTTGGCTAAATCATGCCTGTAGGTTCCTTGCTACCTTAGAAAAAACAGTTGGTTGCATGTGTCATATTTAATTCATATGTTTTTTTTTCCGGAAAGAGAACAATTGTTGTGCCATTATGCTTCCAGAACCAAAATAATATTTTTCTAGAATATATGACTTTGGCCTTCTTTGCACAAGTCAGTTGTTCTGTTGAGAGGATCAGACCAGCCATACGTACCTTAGGAGGCTATTTATTAATGTTTTCATACAAAAGTCATGCAAATGCAAGATTCACATGTTTTTATTGGATTCAGTTGTGTGAAAACATTTATAAATAGACCCCTTTGTGTTTGTGCATTGTAGATTATTGGAATTTGAAATCTGTGTTTGGGAATGAACTCTTTAGCAGCTGTCACTCAGGGTTAGACCAAGCACAACTAAAGGAAAAATAATTTTCACAAAAGTGAGGTTCATTGTATCAATAGTTTTCTCTGAATAAAGAACGTTAGTCCGGCGACCTAAGTTTCCTCACTTAGATACTTGTTTGTCTTCCTTCCACTTATGGTATCTTATAAATAAAGTGCAAGAAAGGGCTAGACTGCCATGAACTTGATGCAGCTGTCAGAAGCCATCCATTCTTGAAGTAAACCTGTCATTAGGAAAATATGGTGGCTGCCATTGTTGACCTCCCCTGAAAATTCAGGTGGTTTTCCATCATTCTAAACCTTCAGTTCCTAGCGTTTATCCAGATACATACAGATAATATTAAGGCTGGGTTAACACTATTGCAGATTGGATGCGGGTTTCCCCGCATCCAATTTGCATGTCAGGAGATTGTGACTGGCTCTTTATGGAGCCGGGTTACACATCTCTGGAGTGGCTCTGGTGCAAATTACACAGGAGTCCTGTGTGTCTTCTGATCCCTTTCAGGTCCGAATTCAGCCAAAAATTTGGGGTGAAATCGGACCTGAAACGGTAAAAGGGGATGCACCGGATCTCTGCTGTGAGCTGCTCCGTGCTGCGGTGTGAACCCAGCCTAAATGTCACTGTGCAACAAGCTAGCGTTACTCTGTAATCACCTCACAGCCCAAGAAACAAGTAAATATATACATGTGGGCAGTGCTATACTGTCGATCAGTGGTCTCCAAACTGCTGCCCAGGGGCTGGATATGGCCCTTTGCTTGCCTTTATCCCTCCCTTGAGGCACTATTCCTCCCACTGATACACTATTCTGCCAACTGACATCAACAATTGGGCACCATTTCTCCCATGGCACCAACAATGGGGGGCTATTCCTGCCAATGATACCGACGGTGGGGTACTTTTCCTTCAACTAATACCAAATGTGGTGATGCTTACTCCCACTGATGCCAGGAAAATTTCCACTTCCACTAGCCACAGCCCGGCCCCCCTAAAGTCTGAAGGACAATAAACTGACCCTTTGTTTAGAAAGTTTGAAGACCCCTGCTGTATATAATAAATGTATGTGTGTGTGTATATATATATATAGTATCTCACAGAATTGAGTACACCCCTCACATTTTTGTAAATATTTTATTATATTTTTTCATGTGACAACACTGAGAAAATGACACTTTGCTACAATGTAAAGTAGTGAGTGTACAGCTTGTATAACAGTGTCAATTTGTTGCCCCTCAAAATAACTCAACACACAGCCGTTAATGTCTAAACCGCTGGCAGCAAAAGTGAGCACACCCCTAAGTGAATATTTCCAAATTGGGCCCAAAGTGTCAATATTTTGTGTGGCCACCATTATTTTCCAGCACTGCCTTAACCCTCTTGGGCATGGAGTTCACCAGAGCTTCACAGGTTGCCACTGGAGTCCTCTTCCACTCCTCTATGATGACATCACGGAGCTGTTGGATGTTAGAGACTTTGCGCTCCTCCACCTTCCGTTTGAGGATGCCCCACAGATGCTCAATAGGGTTTAGGTCTGGAGACATGCTTGGCCAGTGCATCACCTTTACCCTCAGGTTCTTTAGCAAGGCAGTGATCTTGGAGGTGTGTTTGGGGTCGTTATGTTGGAATACTGCCCTGCCGTCCAGTCTTCAAAGGGAGGCGATTATGCTCTGCTTCAGTAAGTCACAGTACATGCTGGCATTCATGGTTCCCTCAATGAACTCTAGCTCCCCAGTACCGGCAGCACTCATGCCGTCCTAGACTATGACCCTCCCATCACCATGCTTGGCTGTAGGCAAGATACAGTTGTCTTTGTACTCCTCATCTGGTTGCCGCCACACACGCTTGACACCATCTGAACCAAATAAGTTTATCTCAGGCTCATCAGACTACAGGACATGGTTCCAGTAATCCATGCCCATAGTCTGCTAGTCTTCAGCAAACTATTTGTGGGCTTTCTTGTGCATCATCTTTAGAAGAGGCTTCCTTCTGGGATGACAGCCATGCAGACCAATTTGATGCAGTGTGCGGTGTATGGTCTGAGCACTGACATGCTGACCCCCCACCCCTTCAACCTCTGCAGTAATGCTGGCAGGACTCCTACATCTATTTCCCAAAGATGTACAATCGATAAAGCGCTCAGCCTCTCAACAAAACTATTGCAGTGAGAACAGGGATGTTCATATAGGTGTGTTGATAATGGGAGAGTTCATAACAGTCAATATCCTCTAGGGGTAGTTGAAAGAAATCAGATCAAGAAATCTTCAAACAAGATGTTGAAACTCAATTATTCAATTCCACAAGGAAGGATAAAAAATTCTCCAGGCGTGTCAAGATGGAGGCTTACCAGAAATAGGTTAAAAGAGGCGTTGGACCCTCACCCTCCCAAAGCTAACCTCTGGATTTGACACTGAGCACGTGTACTCAACTTCTTTGGTCGACCATGGTGAGGCCTGTTTTGAATGGAACCTGTCCCGTTAAACCGATGTATAGTCTTGGCCATCGTGCTACAGCTCAGTTTCAGGGTCTTGGCAATCTTCGTATAGCCTAGACCATCTTTATGTAGAGCAACAATTCTTTTTTTCAGATCTTCAGAGAGTTCTTTGCCATGAGGTGCCATGTTGAACTTCCAGTGACCAGTATGAGAGAGAGAGAGCGATAACACCAAATTTAACACAATTGCTCCCAATTTACACCTGAGACCTTGTAACACTAACAAGTTACATGACACCGGGAGGGAAAATGGCTAATTGGGCCCAATTTGGACATTTCCACTTAGGGGTGTACACACTTTTGTTGCCAGCGGTTTGGAGATTAATGGCTATGTTGAGTTATTTTGAGGGGACAGCAAATTTACACTGTTATACAAGCTATATACTCACTACTTTACATTGTAGCAAAGTGTAATTTCTTCAGTGTTGTCACATGAAACGATATAATAAAATATTTACAAAAATGTGAGGGGTGTACTCACTTTTGTGAGATACTGTGTGTGTGTGTGTGTGTGTGTGTGTGTGTGTGTGTGTGTGTATATATATATATATATATATATATATATATATATATATGTGTAATTCATTTTTTTAAGTTCTTAAGTAAAAAGTACACTGAAATAAATAGGGTGTGGTTTTCAGATTCCGCCCACTTAAATTATAATCTGTACTATCTTGTCTGTTCCTATAATTAGCTAGTCTATCAAAGCTCTGATTATTAAGGTCTCATTTACACTGCTGCTGGAAAACGAACGTTTAAACGCATTTGGGCATTTTTTTCAGTTGCCCCAGAACTTTCCTCTGTTATCTCATCAGTACATTTACACAGGGTCGTTTAAGGTCATTTCCAGGCAGTTGAGTTTAAAGGCTTTTTTTGGAACGCAAAACAATGGGTTCAGACGCCAGTTCAGAGGCATTTGAAACGCCAAACAGTTTGTAAACGCCGCTAAACACGGTAACTCTGGTCTAGGACCGCTTCATTTACAGGCGTTTCCATTTTTTAAAAAAATATATATATATAATAAAATTTTTTTTTAAAAAGGCTCCTAAACGCTGCATGTAAAAAGGCAGTTTTAAACACCGACTTCTAGCTGTCAAAAAAAATCGTTCAGGGGAGGTTGAAATAGCGCCCCGTGTAAATGAAGCCCAATGGTGATAATATAATGACAATATTGGCTACAAAAATAAACACAATGCTCAAAGAAGCAAAAGTCCTATTTATTTACAAAGAAAGTAGAACACTAACCTAGAAATCTAACAGAATATTACAGAGCATATAGAAAGTAAAGAGCAGAGATGATGCGTTGCGCAAGTCCATCCTCGGTGTTCTGTATTTTAGCTGGGCTCAAGGAGAAAAGAGACTGTTCATTGTTGGCCCTCCCATTCTTAAAGCACTCACAAACACCACTCATTCAGATGCCATTTTACCCAACCTGTATAGTCCTCTGTCCAATGAGCGACAATCTTTAAACTATGTTGCTGGGGAGATCTATTGTTGCTGGTGCAGGGTGCTATTGTTGCTGGGATCTTATGTTGCTAGGGGGTCAATTGTTTTTTAAAGGGATCTACTGTTGAGGGAAGGGCATGTTGATGCTGGGAGACCTACTGTATTGTTATATTGGGTATCTATAAAATAAATGGACTGCCTTACACATGGCGCATTAACACGAGACAATGAACAAATATGGTATTAATGGGCCCAAAATGTATGTTTAGCCAAAGCTTCTTTTTTTTTTTAGATAGAGTAGGGAAAGGTTAATGCCCTTATCAGGTTATTTTACTGTCTGATCTACTAAGGAAGATTTCTCCTCACTTCCTATACTGAAGACGTAGCAAAAATGATCGGAAATTTCACATAGTAAAGGCGATTTCCTCCTTAGTTGCAGGGCCGTCTTTAAGGCAGGGCAAAAGGGGCATCTGCCCTGGGCCCTGTCATTGTTGTGGGCCCAAAGTAGCTGCCTTATACTTGCCAACTATCCCAGTTTAAATTCCCTTGTCCCTTGAAGTTTTAGTCCTGTGTTGTGTCCCGATATCTCAGTGTAAAGTGCTGCTACTAATGCTGCCCATTTCTACCCTATTGTTTTGTACAGCTGACTCGCCTGCAGACCCTGTGTTTACATGTAAATAACCAGCATTCATATGTAAAAAATGGCAGCATTCATATGTAAATAGTGGTGGCCAGCTGCATTCATATGTAAGTAAAGGCGGCATTTATATGTATATCATGCTCCCCTGATATCATATCCACCATCACTTCTGCTGAATGCTTACCACTGTGAAGGTAAAGGAGTAAATTCCTGCCTGTATCTGTGGTCGTTAAGCCTAACATCAGCCTGTTCTGCAAAGGTTGTGACTCTATAGCCCTGTGTTGTGTCCTGATTTTGAAGTTCCCTGTTCCCTTAAATTTGACCCTATCAACCGTTCATATTCCGTCGATGAAACCCGGGTGTTGTTACTGTCCCGGGTCCCGTCTACGGGGAAAACGGGACGGAATTTCTGC
>BLSH010077902.1:408379-420806 GCA_018402905.1 Glandirana rugosa | reverse complement strand
TCTTGCGTTCTTCTTCCAACCACTTCTCCTTTGCACTCCTTACTTTCTCCCATTGTTTTGCCTCATCAACTCTCCTAAAGTTGATGGTGTTTCTCTTAACCTATAAATGAAAAGAAGAAGTTCAGTGGAAGTTCATATTTAAAAGTTGAGTAACATTGGTATTCATTTGGATTTTGTTTGTATGATTCATTATATAATTGTAAAGGTTCTGTAAAATGTTTTTATTTGATCTGCATTACATTAAGGGTATGTAAACCCGTATGTCTCACTGTGGTTGGCATGGCATTACCAATGTTATCCTTCTTCTGTAAACTGCTAATTTTCCCATCTCCCATGTAATTGGAATGAACAAAGGCAGACATGTTTGCAGTCCTGCCTGGGTGGCAGTGATGACTCCTTACATAGATACAGTGGAGTGAGCATAGCCACCCAGGGACAGGAAACGCCTTCTTCACAGGAAATGAAAATGTAGCAAAAAAAAGTCTGAAAATTAAAACAAATGTGTCCATATTAGGTCAATAGTGTCTTCCTGCTCCTTTGTGTATGGGCAGTTGTGGGTGTGAAGGTATATAAGAATAGTGAAAAAATATATAGCTGCTTACTGGATGAGTCATCTTGAAATTTAGCACAAGTCTCTTGAAAATTCCAAATAAAATCTGATGCCCTTTAAGGCGATGAATATGTTTCCCAAACGTCTACCAAATATAAACCAACGTCTACCAAACGTCAGATTACTCAAATCTGAAAAAGCTGCCACCCAAAAAATCTGTAAAGAGAGAAAAAGAGAAGATTTAGTAATAAATTCCTGTAACTAGAAATCACACAAAGTCATTGACCATAACTACGACTAATCATTAGACAACTACTGAAAAAGAGAGCCACAGGCAAAGGCAATAACATCTTCTGATTTCAACAGATCCCTTTTCCTTTAAAGAGCCGCTGACCACCTATGATGATGGAATCATTTGATTAAAAGTTGGTGGTGCTGGGGGGGGGGGGGTATAGGGCACCAGTAACCATCAATGATTGTGGGATCGATTTATTAAAGGTAAAGAAATGAGAGGTGGGGTGGTGCTGGCGACATATGTATCAGCAATGGAATATTGATAGATGTAATGTGCTGTGCTTGACAAATGCAATGCTCAATGCCTTTGTAATGATTATCTACTGTGGCTCAATAAAGTTTGTTTTGAGATAAAAAAAAAGAAATGAGAGGTGAAGGTAGGCGAACCCAAACTCTCACTCTTCTTTCCCTTATATAATAAAATATGAAAGCCCCAGAGGTCATTAAAGTATAACTAAAGGCCAAACTTTTTTTTTTTTGGGACAGAATGGAGATGGATTAGAACACCTATTAGGTTTTTATTGCTGTCTGCCCCCCCGTTAGGGAGACTCACCCTCTCTACAGCCTATTGCATTATTAGGGTGTGCACTCCAAAGCTCAAACACGCACATCGATCTCCCTGTGCAGAGCTGATAAGAGGGAGAGCTTTCCCATCTCCCCGCCAACAAACAGAGCAATAATGCTAATGCGCACAAGGTGATTAGGGTGTGCCCAGACACACCCGGCACACCTTGTGCGCATGCCTATGCCTCTCTATTTGTCCTGTTTACCGTTATCATTGAAAGTGCAAATAAAAGAAAATCCCACATTTTGGGTTGTCCCCAGAACAGTAAAAAAAAACAAAAAAATCTGACAGATTTTATAACCCCTCCTTAGTCTATCGAAAATTCAAAAGAAAAAACCTTTTGCGATTGTTTTTCTTTAAATATCGAGGAAAAGCTCTGTCTAATAAAATTATCTATATAGTTAATTTGGGTATAGTGTTGCATGACCATGTAATTGTCACTCAAACTATCACAGCACTGAATAAATGGCCTGGTAATAAGGGAGTATATACAGGCTGGCACTCAATTGGTTAATGTAATTCCTAATAATGTACTAGATAGAAGCAATAAATCTGACGGGTGTTATAACCCTCCCTTAGTCTATAGAAAATGTAAAAAAACAAAAAACATTTTGCCTATTGTTTTACTTTAAATATCGACATAAGGAAAAGATCAATCTGTCTAAAAAAATTATATATATATAGTTAATTTGGGTATAGTGTTGCATGACCAAGTAATTGTCACTCAAACTATCACAGCACTGAAATCTAATAAATTACCTGGTAATACGTGAGTATATACAGGCTGGCACTCAACTGGTTAATGTAATTCCAAATAATATACTAGATAGGACCAGGGATATCAGGGCCTCAGAATATAAAGGGAAAAGTCTGGCATAATTATTTTATGCTATTTGCAGTTTAGAGCTTTAAGATATGGATAGCAGCCCTGCCAAAATTTTACTGCCCTTCCCCTGCGGTGTAAGGACCCTTCACTTCCTTAGCGCAGGCTCATCTACATTTCTAAGGAACACATACTATAGGGTTATGCCCAGCATTGTTTTTCATGTACCGGCTGGCAGTTGATTTAAACTGACCGATCAGCTGGGATCTAAAAATAATTCAAATCACAAATTTGAATGTTGTGAAATGAAGATAATGTTATGAATTACTGTGCTAATGCAATGGTGTTATTAATTAATATATTTAATGTAATGTAAAGTAATTAGTATAATGTAATTAAAGAGAAATTGCCATATTGTAATAAATAATATTTTACACAGACTTTCCTACATACGCTATGTCTGATTTCTAAGGAGAACATGCTATAGGATTATTCCCAGCATTGGTTTTCATGAACCGGCTGGCAGGAGATTTAAACTAAAAGGTCAGTTGGGATCTAAAAATTCAAATCACAAATCTGCCTCCCCTGCCCCCCTTTCTCCATAGAAACACACATACATATTCTACAAACTGTGCAGAGCAAAGCAGAACATGACCTACCTCTTCCCACTCCCAGCAACAACTGACCGTTCCTTCCCCTCCCCTCCCCTATACCTCCTGCCTCACACTGTGATGTCATCAAGGGACCTGGTCATGTGACCAAGTCATGTGACCATGTCATGTGACCAGTGACCATATATGGGCAAAGCCTTATATGGTCAAAGGAGTAAACAAGTGCCCAAGCCATAACATCTGTGCCGTGCAATGTGGATATCAATGTAATGATAGAAATAATTTAAGTTTTTATGATTTGTGTTTAGTACAGAAGCAGGATTTTAATGGCAAAAAGGGTAAATCAATGTTAGACATCAATATAAAAAAAATTCAACTGATTTAAACTAAAAATTCAGTTAGGATTTAAAAACAGCGCAGCCAGGTGATTGCATGTCCCTGTATATGCATAATATAACTGTATATTATATACATTAATATCTATCTGTACATCCATATTTCTAATTATCTATTATATTTAAAAATAAAAAAAACTCCATTAACAATAATAAAGAATGATAGAGAAACTAGAGGTTTTTTTTTTTGTTGTTGTTTTTTCCGACAGTTGAAACAAAAATACAAACTTTGTTAACAATAATGACAGACAAACTAACATTTTTTTTTTAATTCTGACAGTCGAAATAACAAAAACAAACTGACAGTTAGGCTGAGCTGAGCCCAGGGAAAATTTAAAATCGCAGTCACATGTGTTCGTTATTCGAAAATGAGTTTGAACGATTTTTCGTAGGGTGTATGGCCATCATTAGGCTGAGCTGAGACCTGGAAAAATTTAAAATCGCGGTCACATGACTATAAATAAGGAATCCCTTTCACTGCCAGAGCAATATTCACAATTATTTTTTTTTTACATGTTTAACCCCGAATCCATCCACCTTCAGGCGATCCCTGAAAACGTTTCTCTTCAGGGAAGTCTATCCTGCCACCACCTAACAACTGCACTCCTTATTTTCTCAATCAGCTCATCCCCCACAGTTATTACCCTTTCGTATCATTTAACCCTCCCTCCTAGATTGTAAGCTCTAACGAGCAGGGCCCTCTGATTCCTCCTGTATTGAATTGTATTGTAATTGTACTGTCTGCCCTAATATTATAAAGCGCTGCGCAAACTGTCGGCGCTATATAGATCCTGTATAATAATAATAATAATAATAATAATAACCACTTCCATACCGGGTCAATTCTGGCGCCCCTCTCCTACATGTAAAGTCATAATTTTTTTTTGCTAGAAAATGACTTAGAACCCCCAAATATTATATATTTTTTTATGTATTTTTTTTAACAGAGTTTCTAGAGAATAAAATGGTGGTTGTTGCAAATTTCTATGTCACACGGTATTTGTGCAGCAATTTTTCAAACCCTTTTTTTATTTTTAACCACTTCAGCCTCGGAAGGATTTCCCACTTTAGGACCAGAGCCCTTTTTGCGATTCGGCGCTGCGTCGCTTTAACTGACAATTGCGCGGTCGTGCGACATTGTACCCAAACAAAATTTGCGTCCTTTTTTTTCCCACAAACAGAGCTTTCTTTTGGTGGTATTTGATCATCGCTGCGTCATTTCTGATCGCCGCTATAAACAAAAGAAGAGCGACAATTTTGCAAAAAAACCCAAATTTCTTACTTTTTGCTAAAATACAAATCCAAAAAAAAATACAAAAAACATTTTTTTTCACCGTTTTTGGCCGATTTATATTCTTCCTCATATTTGCGATAAAAAAAAAAATCGCAATCGGCGTTTATTGATTGGTTTGCTCAAAAGTGGCCGCGTTTATGGATGATGAGAATTCATTTTTGGGGTTTTTATTTTTTTTTTTATTTTTCATTAGTAATGGCGGCGATCTGCGATTTTTAGCGGTACTGCGATATTGGGGCGGACATGTCGGGCCATTTTGACACTTTTTTGGGACCATTGGCATTTATACAGCGATCAGTGCTATAAAAATGCACTGATTAATGTGTAAATGCCATTGGCAGTGAAGGGGTCAACCTGCAGGGGGCGCTCTAAGAGTTAACTGTGTTCCCTGGGCGTGTTCTTACTGTGTGGGGACTGTCCTAGCAGGGGAAGGGAAGCGATCACAGCTTCCGTGTAGAGGAAGGCTGTAATCACAGCCCTTTCCCCTCTCACAGAACGGAGGTCCTTGTTTACTTACACGGACCTCCGTTCTTTCACTTCGGGGGGGGGCATCGCGGGTAGCCGGCGGCAATCGAAGCCACTGCACCCGCTCCCTGGCCCTCCCCGAACACAGTGCGCGATCTCGCAGCCGCCGTCAGATGACGGCGATTTGCGATATCGCACCACTTTGTTGCCGTCAACCTGCGGTTGGCGGTCGGCAAGTGGTTAAACTGAATTAAAAAAAACCAAAACACTAAAGTTAGAGCAATTTTTTTTTTAATGTGAAAGATGTTACGCCAAGTAAAGAGATACCTAACATGTCGCGCTTTAAATTTGTGCACACAAAAAAAAAAAAATAATAATAAAAAAATAAAGTTGTACACACTCATGGAATGGCACCAAAGTTTAGTAATTAAAAATCTCCATAGGCGACCCTTAAAATTTTTTTTACAGGTTACCAGTTTAGAGTTACAGAGGAGGTCTTGGGCTTGAAATGTTGCTCTCGCTCTAACGATCACGGCGATACCTCACATGTGTGAGCATCTGACAGCTACAAAGGGTCAAAAATCAAGCAATGTTGCACGGAACTTCAATGATCTACATGGCGGTGACACATCCTTCATGAAGGTACAGGTTATAGAGACAGTTACGTTAAACCAGGGTTTCTCAACCAGGGTTCCTCCAGAGGTTGCTAGGGGTTCCTTAAGCAATGGTCAATTTCTACCTCTCAGATAAATTTCCAATGACACCATTGATCTTTTTAGCTATCTGTAAGGGGGTTATTCTTCCCAATGACCACAAGTGTAAGAAGCATTCTTCCCATTGTCCATCACACTAATGCATCATGAGTTGTAGATTTGTAGCAGGGGTTCCCCGAGACCAAAGAATTATTTCAAGGGTTCCTCTGTGTAGAAAAGGTTGAGAAAGGCTGCATTAAACCAACATGGAGGTGATTTATTTTACCTCCTATGGAAACGTGAGGTCTTTTGGATTCATAAATTAAGAAGCAGGATTCCGGAAGGATTGAACTACGACTGGGATGTCTCTCACTATTATGATAGATAGCCCACTCGTGGTTCTGGGGCGGCTCTTTTGTTTGGCTATTGTCTCCATGTTAATGGGGTTGTTCGAATTTTGTTTGGATCTGTTATATATTTTGTTCTAACTGCATAAGGTTTCAATATAGGTTTTTAACAGGGTTTTAGTAAAATTGCTCACTGTGTGTGGCCATGTGTCTATTATTATTGCTTTCGCTGATATTTACATTTGTATATCTTAATACTAGTCTCCAGTAATACACTGGCTTCATAACTTGTAGCTATCTGTCGAAGTGCTGGGTTTCGGTGGTTTTTACATTTGGCTGGCAATTTCCATGTGAGATTTTACATTTCTCGTGTGTCGTACCGAGCGACAATTGCCGGTTTCTTTTGCCACACTGCATTTCATAGATGTCTCAGTTATGAATCTTTACCCCACGTTTATTGAGCGTATTTTAGTGTACGGGGCCTCCCCTTGGGATGGAATTGGCAATACGGTTATATGTGGTGAGAGATATTATTAACCATTTATCCATCTATTTATTTCTTCACAGGTTCCTGTCTACAGGTGCACCTGTCCATTTGTGATGTTTTGGGTTGGATTCATGGAAATAACGACAAACTGGATAATTTGGTACCACGGAATTGTTTTACTGTATGCATAAGATATAAAGATATGTTTTAATGCATGGATGTGTGTTTCTTGCGGTGACGGCGTCATTCCCAGTGTGGTTTGGGTAGAGGCGGCTCTCTAATTAGGCGGTCGCCTAAGACCTCACACTCACAGGGGCCTCGCAACCTCCTAATTTGACACCAACACCAGCACCGAGATAGAGAGTACTGACACCAGCACTTTAAAGCTCTTAATTATATGAACTCTGTAGGCATCATCCAATAGGTGGTACACCAGCCACAGCTCAAGGAACCCCTAGCAACCTCTGGAGCAACCACAGGGTTCCAGGGAACCCTGGTTGAGAATGGCTGGTCTATGGTATTAACCACTTACCAACCGGGCCCCTTTTTTACATTTGTTGGTTACAAGCTAAAAACAGTTTTTTTTTGCTAGAAAATTACTTAGAACTCCCAAACATTATATATATTTTTTTCAAACACCCTAGAGAATAAAATGGCGATCGTTGCAATCCTTTTTGTCACACGGTATTTGTGCAGCGGTCTTTCAAGTGCGATTTTTTTGGAAGCATTTCACTTTTTTGAGTTAAAAAATAAGACAACAGTAAAGTTAGCCCAATTGTTTTGTATATTGTGAAAGAGGATGCTACACCAAGTAAATAGATACCATACATGACACGGTTGAAAATTGCGGAATGGCGACAAAGTCCGGTACTTAAAAATTTCCATAGGCGACGCTTTAAAATGTTTTAACGGTTACCAGGTTAGAGGTGCAGAGGAGGTCTTTTGCTAGAATTATTGCTCACACTCTGGCGATCACGGAGATACCTCACATGTGTGGTTTGAACAATGTTTTCATATGCGGGCGCAACTTACGTATGCGTTTTCTTTGCAGCGTGAGCTCACGGGGACGGTGGCGCTTTAAATTTTTTTTTTTATTATTTCTTTATTTCTTTTTAGCACTGTTCCTTTAAAAAAAAATTCTGATCACTTTTATTGCTATCACAAGGAATATAAGCATCGCTTGTGATAGTAATATATGGTGACAGGTACTCTTTATGGAGGGATCAGGGCCGTCTTTAAGGCAGGGCAAAAGGGGCATCTGCCCTGGGCCCTGTCATTGTTGTGGGGCCCAAAGAAGCTGCCTTATACTTGCCAACTATCCCAGTTTAAATTCCCTTGTCCCTTGAAGTTTTAGTCCTGTGCTGTGTCCCAATATCTCAGTGTAAAGTGCTGCTACTAATGCTGCCCATTTCTGCCCTATTGTTTTGTACAGATGGCTCACCTGCAGACCCTGTGTTTACATGTAAATAACCAGCATTCATATGTAAAAAAATGGCAGCATTCATATGTAAATAGTGGTGGCCAGCTGCATTCATATGTAAGTAAAGGCGGCATTTATATGTATATCATGCTCCCCTGAGATCATATCCACCATCACTTCTGCTGAATGCTTACCGCTGTGAAGGTAAAGGAGTAAATTCCTGCCTGTAACTGTGGTTGTTAACAGGGCCGTCTTTAAGGCAGGGCAAAAGGGGCATCTGCCCTGGGCCCTGTCATTGTTGTGGGGCCCAAAGTAGCTGCCTTATACTTGCCAACTATCCCAGTTTAAATTCCCTTGTCCCTTGAAGTTTTTGTCCTGTGCTGTGTCCCGATATCTCAGTGTAAAGTGCTGCTACTAATGCTGCCCATTTCTGCCCTATTGTTTTGTACAGATGACTCACCTGCAGACCCTGTGTTTACATGTTCATATGTAAAAAAACGGCAGCATTCATATGTAAATAGCGGTGGCCAGCTGCATTCATATGTAAGTAAAGGCGGCATTTCTATGTATATCATGCTCCCCTGAGATCATATCTACCATCACTTCTGCTGAATGCTTACCGCTGTGAAGGTAAAGGAGTAAATTCCTGCCTGTAACTGTGGTTGTTAACAGGGCCGTCTTTAAGGCAGGGCAAAAGGGGCATCTGCCCTGGGCCCTGTCATTGTTGTGGGGCCCAAAGTAGCTGCCTTATACTTGCCAACTATCCCAGTTTAAATTCCCTTGTCCCTTGAAGTTTTAGTCCTGTGCTGTGTCCCGATATCTCAGTGTAAAGTGCTGCTACTAATGCTGCCCATTTCTGCCCTTTTGTTTTGTACAGATGACTCACCTGCAGACCCTGTGTTTACATGTAAATAACCAGCATTCATATGTAAAAAACTGCAGCATTCATATGTAAATAGTGGTGGCCAGCTGCATTCATATGTAAGTAAAGGCGGCATTTATATGTATATCATGCTCCCCTGAGATCATATCCACCATCACTTCTGCTGAATGCTTACCACTGTGAAGGTAAAGGAGTAAATTCCTGCCTGTATCTGTGGTCGTTAAGCCTAACATCAGCCTGTTCTGCAAAGGTAAGCAAATTGGTGGGGGGAGGGTAGTGTGGGTGTGCAGAGGTAGGCAGAGAAGGAATTACAGTTTGGGGTGCACAGATGAGCAAGGAGGGGATGTATAGAAGTAAGGAAGGTGGGTGCAAAGATGAGCAGAGAAGGCAGGTAGAGTTAAAGGGGGGGGGTGGAGTGAAGAGGATGGGGGAGGTTTGGGGTACAGAGGTCAGCAGGGATTTAGGATGCAAAGGTGTACTGACAGGGTGGATAAAGATGTATATCACGTGTAGGGAAGCCCGTTCATTTCAATGGGCTGCTCTATGTGCTAGATATGCGGAAGAATTTCCCTAACCCTTTTTCAAAATCACCTGGTGCCACAACACATCAGCAGGTGTGTGAGGGCGTCATTAACAATTAATGGCACTGCAAATGTGGACGCAGGCTAAATGTCTCAGCTACATTGGTGGTCATTGTAAATCTCTCCTTACATTGGAGATTACTGTGAATGCTTCTATTACATTAGTGGTCAGTGTAAATCCCCATTACATTGGTGGCCAGTGTTGAAACTCCTCTTTATATTGGTAGTTGGTAAAAAAAATCAGCATTTCCATTGATCACACCCTCCCCTCCCCCAGCACTGCCACTGATCCAGGACTTCTAGAATCCATAGAAGCTTTCTGTCTATTGATAAATTCCCTCGCCTCCCCAGTACATGGTGTGCAGGCAGTGAAGAGATGATGTGCTGTAACCTCTAGCAGCCAATCAGTAAACAGTAATGATGTGCAGTAACTTCTAGCAACCAATCAGTGAGCAGTATTGATATACAGTAATCTCTGGCAACCAATGAACAAGCAGAAATCATGTGCTGTAACCTCTAGCAACCAGTCAGTAAGCGGTAATGATATGCTGTCAACCAATCGCAATCGCTGTCTGATCTGATTTAGTAAACTGATTTTGAGTCTAGCTATTATTTATTGTATGTCTCAGAGCAGGTGGAGAGCGAAATTGTATGGGGGGGGGGGGGCCCCAAGATAATGTTTGCCCAGGGTCCAATCAATATTAAAGACTGCCCTGCTTAGTTGTTACTGAAACATATGTCCAATTTGCATGGTTTAACCTTACCTCTTAATCTGGTAAGATCTTGATTTAGCCCCAACATTTTAGGTTTCCCTCCCTTTCTGTCTTGTGACAATGGTCACCAGGGTAAATAGAGATGAATCTCACAACTGGAGACAAAGATGGCAATAGAAACTTGGGGTCTAAACTTTCATCAATCAATAGGATTTTGAATTCACTTTTTTTTCTTGAACCTGAGTCCCTTAATGAACTCAAAGAGAACATTTTACGGTGAATACAATATTACTAATTGTTCTTGTTCATTGAGGGACATTAAGGGATTCATTGAGATTTGAAACTTCCAAAAGCACTCCAACTGAGAGGCAGGCAACAGAGCAAACAATACTCTTAATGGGACCACTTGAAAAAAGCAACAACTGGGGACTTCCTGCAGCTCCAAGAGCTGCCTGAAGAGTCTTATGCCTAAAGCTGGCATCAGATGGGGCCTGAACATCTACCTGGTAAAACGTAAGAGAACATGTGAACAGAGGACCAGATGACAGCCTTGCAAATCTAGGAAAACATTGCCTGATGCCAAAAAGCCCAGGAAGCACCTACAGATCTAGTGGAGTGTGCTTTGACAGCAAAGGGTGGAACCCAATTTTTGAGACCATAGACATGAATAATAATCCATTTTAGATACCAAATAATAGTGGATTGAGAATTTGGTTCTCCTTTGCCAGGACCATCTGGGATGACTAAGAGAGAGTCTGTGTTCCTAATGAAAGCACTGACTGAGGTAAACAGAGGGATGGCAGTACGATGTTATGGTTGAGGTTTAAGGTGGAAACCATCTTCGGAAGCAAAGAGGCTCCAGGAAGTCAGGGGGGGCGGGTCATGTGCGTACGTCACCGAGTGGCCCCGCCCTGCCATATAAATAAAGTGTCACAACAAACAGAGCTCAGTCAGTGGGAGCCCTCCCATGGACTGGGAGGAGCTTTTTTTTTTGGGTCCGTCGCGTGCCGTGATTGACGATGGATTACGGGGGACACTTGTTTTTATCTTTTAATAAGGGACTTGTCCCTAATTGTCTCCTGTGGTTTTCTCTTTTTTAACACTTTTTGGTGAAGTAGTAGGGGTTCGTACATCGTTGTACCCGATACTAATTCACATAGGGTGGGGGGTCGGGACCTGGGGGCCCCCGCCCGCAGACCCCCACAGCCTAGGTTTGTGGGGAAGAGGCTCTTGTCCCCATCAACATGGGGACAAGGTGCTTTACAAATTTCCTTTACAATCTCCCCTCTTTTGATCAATATTTTGATCACTAACCATACCTGCTATCACCTTTAACCTGGAACCTCCACACGCTTAGGTGGGGGTAGTCCTGGCCAAAAATGCAAAAAACTCCATTGTGGAGAATATAATAGCTGAGAAACTTTTTCATTACAAAATTACTTTTTATTGTGAAAAACAAATGATTGATAATAAATATTTACAGAGTATTGGCTGTTCACTCCTGTGGCCAGAATGGCCTTCTAGCTTAATTGCTGGCATGCTGATTTATGAGCAAGTGTAAACACAGACAATTCTATATAGAATGGAGACAAATATGACTTCAACATGGCTGAACTACCTTTCAAATCCCATTAAATACATCTATATTTATATCCCTTACAATTGAAGCATTTGAATAAATAGTACTCTAGACTGTGATTCCAAGAGGGAAACAAATCAAACACAGATATTCTTTAATTTAGTCATTTTTGCAGTGTCTGGTGTGGATCCAGGTGACTTTTGCAAAACTGTACATGAATAGATGCTGTAGTATTGAGTCTCCAAACATTTCCTTATATATAAATCAGAGGTGTTGCTAGGGGGTGGCTATTGGGGCTATAGCCCCGAATCTGGGGGCCATAGCCCCAGGGCCGATCCTGGGCGGGTGCGCGGGGTGCAGTGCACCCAGGCGCCGCAGAGGGGGGGCGCTGAAGTGTGCCTCTCCTTCTGTGTGTCACATCACAGACTGTCTGCTCTCCCGCCCAGGGGCAGGCCATGAGAGGTTCCTGCAGGATCTGGGATGGCTGTCTCCCAGTACACCAGCTGTGCAAGCTGGGAAAATGCCGGACGCTGCAGCTCTCACATAGTGCTGGGGAAGCCGACAAAGGTACGTGTATGGAATGGCTGGGGAGAGAACCCGGCGGCGACCCCGATACCGGGGGTCTAAGCCCCGATATCGGGGTTATCGGTGGGGGATCGTTGTGGAGACTAAATATATATTCCTTTACAAACCTCTGAGTTATGATGTCGTAGATAAGTACATGTCAA
>BLSH010077902.1:380847-403347 GCA_018402905.1 Glandirana rugosa | reverse complement strand
CTGGGGACCCTGATGTAAGGGGGGCTTTCTTGGGACCCTGATGTAAGGAGGGGCTCTCTGGGGACCCTGATGTAAGGGGGAGGCTTTCTGGGGACCCTGATGTAAGGGGGAGGCTTTCTGGGGACCCTGATGTAAGGGGGAGGCTTTCTGGGAACCCTGATGTAAGGGGGAGGCTTTCAACAAAACAACAACAATACAAATTCATATTTTAAACCTTTCATTAGACAAATATTTAGTTTAGCTGTTTGCAATATTTGCTGCGCAGAAATGTAGGACCATTAAAAATGAAATATTTGACCAAAATAATGTCTGTAACTGTAAACTTCATGTAGCAGCACTTTGCTACTACTACTCTGATATTGGGGTGAACCCTTCATTATTGGGTCCAACTTGCATAAATATATTACAATGGCTTGTTTTCCTATCATGCTGTTTGTGTAAGAACTCCAATGTCATGTTTCAAAAAGACAACTTTTTCCTGGAAATATAATTTCTCATTGCTTGCTCTGTTGTTAACTTTAGCAAAATAAAAAGTCCTTAGTTTCCATCTGACATAACTTTCCTGGAGTCATAACATAATTAATGATAACAATACCGAGGATTCATGCAGAGATGTCTATAATTCCTAAAGTATTCTTCTGCTTATAACACGGCACTTACAAGGAAAAAGGGGCAGATCATTTCACAATCCACACATTCTGCTTTGGATTTCAAAAAATAAATAAAAACAAAAGTACCAACAATCTGTATATGACAGAACAGAAAGCCCTCGGCCAGATCAAAGACTATAAAACAGCTGGCTGCAGGTGGCATCCATCCTAACAGGTTGTATGGACTACAATATACCTATATTATTAACAAAGTAGTTAAACTCATATCAGAAATTAATACTCCAGTGATAATCTCAATATCACACCCTAATTCTAATATATATCCACAGATATATTTTCTTAAAGGAGGACATTTTACTTAATTTCCCTTTTTTTTTTTTTGCTCTGTTTCCACTATCAAAGGATATTCCATTTAATTCTATACTTTGTGCACTTTTCTATGTACGCGTTTAAATGTAACCTTCATTTTACCATGTTTGGAAAACAGATTCAAAATAATTGTGATCACATTGTTTATCGTTAGATTCATTAACCGCTTGCCGTCTGCCCACCGTCAAATGACGGCGGAGCGGAGCGGCTGTCGTTGCGGGCGGACGTCATATGACGTCGCCCCTTTAAGCCGGGACTGCGCGCGATCGGGCGTGCGCATCCCGGCTCTGTCGGTGTCGGCGTGTCCCCAGGACACACCGCGTCACCAACGGTGGTGAACAGCCATTGGGCATGGCTGTTTACCATGTGATCGGCCGTGACTTCGTCACGGCTGATCACAAATGGCACTTCCCCGATTCGCACTGCACATGCGCGCGATCGGGAGCGCGCTGCGCGTGCGTGTCGGTGGCGGCATGTTCCTAGGGCTGATACCTTGTGATCGGCTGTGATCTACTTCACAGCCGATCACATCCAATGTAGACAGAGCGGTAACTCACTGTTACCAGCTCTTCTCTCCTCACACAGTTTCTAGTGTGAGGAGAGAAGAGCTGGGATCAGTGAGTTACTGATCTGTATAGTAAAAGCACACTGACACATCCCCCCTGCCCCCCCAATGCACCTGTCACCCCAACAGTCACCCCATATGCCCCCATAAAGTGCACCTGTCATCATAAAGTGCACCTGTCATCATAAAGTGTGCCTGTCAGCCGTCACCCGTCAGTGACCGTGGCGTGTCACCCGTCACCTGTCAGTGACCGTGGCATGTCACCCATCACCCATCAGTGACCGTGGCCTGTCACCCGTCACCCATCACTGACCGTGACGTGTCACCCGTCACCCATCACTGACCGTGGCGTGTCACCCGTCAGTGACCGTGGAATGTCACCCGTCACCCATCAGCAACCGTGGCTTGTCACCCAACACCCATCAGTGACCGTGGCATGTCACCCGTCACCCATCAGTTACCGTGGTGTGTCAACCGGCACACATCAGTGGCCTGTCACCCAAAACTGACGTAGCCTGTCACCTGTCACTCATCACTGACCATGGCCGTCACCCATCAGTAACTACCACCAGTCACCCGTGGCCTGTCACCCCTCACCCATCAGTGACCACCACCAGTCACCCATCACCTATCAGTGACTATGACCAGTCACCCATCAGTAACCATCGCCAGTCACCCATCAGTGACCACCGCCAGTCACCCGTCACCCATCAGTGACTACCGCCAGTCACCCGTCACCCATCAGTGACCACCACCAGTCACCCATCACCCATCAGTAACCACCTCCAGTCACCCATCAGTGACCACCGCCAGTCACCCGTCCCTCATCAGTGACCACCGCCAGTCACCTGTCACCCGTCATGCATCTGTGACCACCGCCAGTCACCCGTCACACATTGGTGATCACCGCCAGACCCCAGTCACCCATCAGCGACCACCGCCAGACACCCATCACTCATCAGTGACCACCGCCAGACAAGCGGCACCCATCAGTGACCACCACCAGTCACCCATCAGTGACCTCCACCAGACACCCATCACCTATCAGTGACCACCAACAGACACCCGGCACCCATTAGTGACCACCGCCAGTCACCCATCACTTATCAGTGACCACCGCCAGTCACCCATCATCGTCACCCATCAGTGACCTTCACCCGTCACCCATCAGTGACCACCATACACCCATCACCCATCAGTGACCACCACCAGTCACCCATCAGTGACCACCACCAGTCACCCGTCACCCATCAGTGACCACCACCAGTCACCCATCAGTGACCACCACCAGACAGCCGCCACCCATCAGGGACCACCGCCAGTCACCCGTCACCGTCATCCATCAGTGAACTTCACCCATCACCCATCAGTGACCACCACCAGACACCCGTCACTGTCACCCATCAGTGACCTTCACCCGTCACCCATCAGTGACCACCACCAGACACCCAGCACCCATCAGTGACCACCACCAGTCACCCATCAGTGACCACCACCAGTCACCCGTCACCCATTAGTGACCACCACCAGTCACCCATCAGTGACCACCACCAGACAGCCATCACCCATCAGGGACCACCGCCAGTCACCCATCACCTATTAGTGACCACCGCCAGTCACCTGTCATCCATCAGTGACTACCGCCAGACACCCTTCACCCAGCAGTGACTACCGCCAGACACCCGTCACCCATCAGTGACCACCGCCAGGCACCCGTCACCCATCAGTGATCACCGCCAGACACCCGTCACCCATCAGTGACTACCGCCAGACACCCGTCACATATCAGTGACCACCGCCAGACACACGTCACCCATCAGTGACCACCACCAGACACACGTCACCCATCAGTGACCACCGCCAGACACCCGTCACCCATCAGTGACCACTGCCAGACACCCGTCACCCATCAGTGACCACTGCCAGTCACCCATCGGTGACAATCACCAGTCACCTGTCAGTGACCGTCACACCCATGAGTAAACATCACCTGTAAAAGTCTCACACATTTGGCATCGCCATACACGGGGGGAGTAGTAGAATGTATTTTGGGGGGTAATTTTTTCTATGTACATGCTATGTGTTGGAAATATCTTATAAATGGACAACTTTGTGTAAAAATAAAAGCGTTTTTCATTTTTTACCCACATTTTCCAAAAACTACTGGAAAAAAATTACATGTTCAGACGACTCATTATGCCCCATAGATTATACGTTGTGGTGTTTGCTTTCCAAAATGGGGTAATTTTGTGGGCAATTCCATTGTCTTGGTGCTCCAGGACCTTCAAAGGTATAATAGGTAGGTGGTTGAGAAATGAGATGTAATTTGTATTTGTACTCGTAGAACGCCTGAAGGTGCTAGTTCAATGTTAGGCCTCTGTATGTGGCCAGACTGTGTAAAAGTCTTACACATGTGGTATCGCCTTACTCGCGGGAAGTAGTAAAATGTATTTTGGGGTGTAATTTTTGCTGTGTACATGCTATGTGTTGGAAATATCATATAAATGGATAACTTTGTGTAAAAAAAATGCGTTTTCATTTTTTTTCCCACATTTTCCAAAAACTACTGGAAAAACATGACATGTTCAAAAGACTCATTATGCCTCATAGATTATAAGTTGGGGTGTTTTCTTTCCAAAATGGGGTAATTTTGTGGGCAATTCCATTGTCCTGGTGATCCAGGACCTTCAAAAGTGTAATAGGTAGTTGATAAATGAGATGTGTAATTTATGCTTGTAGAACGCCTGAAGGTACTAGTTCAATGTTGGGCCTCTGTATGTGGTCAGGCTATGTAAAAGTCTCACACATGTGGTATCGCCATACTCAGGAGGAATAGCAGAATGTATTTTGAGCTGTCATTTTTGCTATGTACATGCTTTGTGTTGGAAATATCTTATAAATGGTCAACTTTGTGTAAAAAAAATGCGTTTTCATTTTTTTCCCACATTTTCCAAAAACTACTGGAAAAAAAGAACCATTCAAAAGACTCATTATGGCTCATAGATTATTAGTTGGGGTATTTGCTTTCCAGAATGGGGTCATTTTGTGGGCAATTCCACTGTCCTGGTGCTCCAGGGCCTTCGAAAATGTGATAGGTCGTCATGACATTAGATGTGTAATTTATGTCCCTAGAATACCTGATGGCACTCCCTGCATGTTGAGCCTCTGTATGTGGCCAGGCTGTGAAAAAGTCTCAGACATGTGATATCTCCATACTCAGGAGGAGTAGCAGAATGTGTTTTGGGGTGTAATTTGTGGTATGCATATGCTGCGTGTGAGAAATAACTTGTTACAATGACAATTTTGTGGGAAAAAAAAAGAAAAGAAAAAAAAAACTTCATTTTGCAAAGAATTGTGGGAAAAAATTACGACTTCAAAAAATTCACCATGCCTCTTACTAAATACCTTGGAATGTCTACTATCCAAAAAGGGGTCATTTGGGGGGTATTTGTACTTTCCTGGCTTGTTAGGGTCTCAAGAAATGAGATAGGCCGTCAGTATATCAGGTGTGATCAGGTGTGATCAATTTTCAATGATTGGCACCATAGCTTGTGGACTCTATAACTTTCACATGGACCAAATAATATACACTTATTTGGGTTATCTTTACCAAAGATAGGTAGCAGTATAAATTTTGGCCAAAATTTACAAAGAAAAATTACTAATTTGCAAAATTTTATGAAAGAAACAAAGAAAAAGGCATTTTTTCAAAAAATTTTCAATCTTTTATTATTTATAGCACAAAAAATAAAAAAAACCCTAGTGAATAAATACCACCAAAAGAAAGCTCTATTTGTGTGAAAAAAAGGACGCAAATTTCATATGGATACAGTGTTGCATGACTGAGTAATTGTCATTCAAAGTGTGATAGCGCTGAAAGCTGAAAAATGGCCTGGACAGGAAGAGGGTTTTCGTGCCCGGTACTGATGTGGTTAACTCAGCACATTTTGTTATGATATACATGTAGTCATATCATAGGTGTCCTTACCACTAAAGCCTCATTCAGGACATTCTTTGGGAGGGGGTTACAGCTGCACAGGGCACACGTGATGTGGGACTAAAGGTTCCAGCATTTACACACGTACACAATTATCTCTAAAATCACTTACATGTTTCCCATTTGTACACAACACATGCATATCATTCTATCACTTTCTTTTAACTCTCTTTAATATTTCCCTGCTTTAATTGAGTTTTACCTCCCTAAATTCTGCTTTCCTTATTTTGTTCTGATATCCCTTGTACCGTAATCCCATACTTCACATACTGTAGCTTCTATGATCAAACGGGCAGCCATAGTGCTCATCCCATATTTCCTCTCTAACAACATATCAAGTATTCTGTTTTGGCTCTCTTTTTTCTGTTTTAGAAATTACTAGTTTTAGTGCCTGACCCTAAATTTATCCCACAACTTAGCATCACAATGTCCCTTTCTGTCTAGTGTTAAATATCTGTCACCCTTCATCCATCCCGCTCACATAGATAGCTGTTCCTCTAGCTCAGGGATAAGCAATTAGCGGACCTCCAGCTGTTGCAAATCTACAAGTCCCTTCATGCCTCTGCCTCTGGGTGTCATGCTTGTTGTGGCTGTCAGAGTCTTGCTATGCCTCATGGGACTTGTAGTTCTGCAACATCTGGAGGTCCGCTAATTGCATATCCCTGCTCTAGCTGTTTAAATCTGCATGATTCTTAGTCCTTTGGTAACTAGCCTATTATGTGCCACTTACCTCCCATCGCTGCCCGCGGTGTCCCCACAGCAGGGAGCGTCCATCTTTGCCCCTCTTCCTTCCGGGGCCGCAAAGTCCGGCGCTGTGACTGTACAAAGTCGCGTGACGTCACTCCAGCGCATGGTCACGGGAGCCGCCAATCGCGGCACACTGTCATTGAAGAAACAGCATGGTGGCCGTTTCTTCACTGCGCATGTGCCGAATGACGTTGGCACATGCCAGTATAGCGTATATCTCCTAAACCGTACAGGTTTAGGAGATATACAGGGAAGCTACAGGTAAGCCTGATTAGCCTGAAGCTACAGGTAAGCCAAGAGTTGACAACCACTTTAAGGCAGTGCTGGAAAATAATGGTGGCCACACAAAATATTGACACTTTGGGCCCAATTTGGACATTTTCAATTAGGGATGTACTCACTTTTGTTGCCAGAGGTTTAGACATTAATGGTTGTGTGTTGAGTTATTTTGAGGGGTCAGCAAATTTACACTGTTATACAAGCTGTACACTCACTACTTTACATTGTAGCAAAGTGCCATTTCTTCAGTGTTGTCACATGAAAAGATATAATGACACATTTACAGAAATGTGAGGGGTGTACTCACTTTTGTGATATATGTGGTTTGGTTCAACAGAACCCCTCATTTTCCACTTCTTGATTAGAGTTTGAACACTGCTGATTGGCATTCTCAATTCCTTGGATATCTTTTTATATCCCTTTCCTGTTTTATACAGTTCAACTTTCCTGCAGATCCTTTGACAATTCTTTTGCTTTCCCTATGACTCAGAATCCGGAAACATCAGTGCAGCACTGAATGACAGATGCAAGGGTCTGTCAGGAGTCCAGACCTTTTATACACACACACACACTAATTACAAGCAAACAGATTACAGGTGAGGATGGTTACCTTTAATAGCCATTCAAACTCCTTTGTGTCAACTTGTGTGCATGTTATCAGGCCAAAATCAACAGGGAATTTAAACTTTTGATCAGGGTCATTTGGTTAGTTTCTGTTGTCATTATGATTTAAAAAGAGTAAACACAGTATATTTCAGTTGATTACTGCATGTTTACCGCAGCATATATCAGTGCGTTACTGCGCATTTAACGCAGTATATTTAAGTGCGTTACTGCACATTTAGCGCAGCATATTTCAGTGCGTTACTGCACATTTAATGCAGTACATTTCAGTGCGTTACTGCACGTTTAACGTAGCATACATCAGTGCATTATTGCATGTTTAACATAGCCTATATCAGTGCATTACTGCACGTTTAACACAGTATATTTCAGTGTGTTACTGCACATTTAACGCAGTATATATCAGTGCATTTCTGCACGTTTAACACAGTATACAGGGTGGGCCATTTATATGTGCAGCACCTGAAACTACGGATACTGGAAGCCTGTGCTAGCATTTCTCCTGCGGTGTTGCTATCAGTGTGTGAAGAGTGGGAGAAGAGGGATGCATTGACAATCCAACACAATGGGCAGCACATTGAACACATTTTATAAGTGGTCAGAAACTTGTAAATAACTCATGAAATAATAAAGTTACATTAAAACCAAGCACACCATTGTTTTTCTTGTGAAATTACCAATAAGTTTGATGTGTCACATGACCCTCTTCCTATTGAAAAAACAAAAGTTGGATTCAAAATGGCCGACTTCAAAATGGCCGCCATGATCACCACCCATCTTGAAAAGTTTTCCCCCTCACATATACTAATGTGCCACAAACAGGAAGTTAATATCACCAACCATTCCCATTTTATTAAGGTGTATCCATATAAATGGCCCACCCTGTATACCCGTGCGTTACTGCACGTTTGATACAGTATACATCCGTGCATTACTGCATGTTTAATGCAGTATATTGCAGTTCATTACTGCACATTTATCACAGTATATTTGAGTGCGTTACTGCACATTTAACGCAGTATATTTTGGTGCGTTACTGCATATTTACCGCAGTATATATCAGTGCGTTACTGCACATTTAACACAGTATATATCAGTGCATTACTGCACATTTAACACAGTATATTTCATTGCGTTATTGCATGCTTACCGCAGTATATATCAGTGCATTCCTGCACGCTTAACACAGTACTTATCAGAGCATTACTGCGTGTTTAACACAGTATATATCAGAGCGTTACTGCACCTTAAATGCAGTATATATCAGTGCATTACTGCCCGTTTAATGCAGTACATATCAGTGCGTTAGTACATGTTTAAAGCAGAATATTTGTGTGCGTTGCTGCATGTTTAAAGCAGTATATATCCATGCGTTACTGCACGTTTAACGCAGTATATATCCATGTGTTACTGCACGTTAATGCAGTATATTTCAGTTCGTTACTGCACATCTAAAACAGTATGTATCAGTGCGTTACTGCACGTTAAATGCAGTATATTTCAGTTCGTTACTGCACATTTAATGCAGTATATTTCAGTTCGTTACTGCACATTTATCACAGTATATTTGAGTGCGTTACTGCACATTTAACGCAGTATATTTCGGTGCATTACTGCATATTTACCGCAGTATATATCAGTGTGTTGCTGTACATTTAACGCAGTATATATCAGTGCATTACTGCACATTTAACGCAGTATATTTCAGTGCGTTATTGCATGCTTACCGCAATATATATCAGTGCATTTCTGCACGCTTAACGCAGTACTTATCAGTGCATTACTGCGCGTTTAACACAGTATATATCAGAGCGTTACTGCACGTTAAATGCAGTATATATCAGTGCATTACTGCCCGTTTAATGCAGTACATATCAGTGCGTTAGTACATGTTTCGAGGAAAATATTTGTGTGCGTTGCTGCATGTTTAAAGCAGTATATATCCATGCGTTGCTGCACGTTTAGCGCAGTATATATCCATGTGTTACTGCACGTTAATGCAGTATATTTCAGTTCGTTACTGCACATCTAAAACAGTATACATCAGTGCGTTACTGCACGTTTGACACAGTGTATATCAGTGAATTACTGCACGTTTAACGCAGTAAATTTGAGTGTGTTACTGCATGTTTAACACAGTATATTTGAGTGTGTTACTGCACGTTTAATGCAGTATATATCAGTGCTTTACTGCACGTTTAATGCAGTATATATCAGTGCATTACTACATGTTTAACGTAGTATATATCAGTGCATTACTGCACACATAACGCAGTACATTTCAGTGCGGTGATGTCAGTGTAGGGAATACTTACTGTAAGTTAAAGTGCACCAAACACATTTTTCCATTGATTAAAGTGCATCCCTGTACACATTTCCACATCTTTATTACATTTTGTTAACAAGTGTCCCCCCCCCCCCCCTATCATGTCTGCGAGGACAACAAGTAGAGGAAGATGTTCCCATGGCACTGTGAGGGGGCCAGCAGTGTATGTGTCCACAGGCAAAGGTGACGTGGTTTGTCCTCAGGAAAGGCATAATTTCCTCTATTTAGTGATGTTGCCAGTGCCAATCAGTCACAGCATGCAGAGGAGGTGGTGGACTGGCTTATTAAACCATCATCCTCCTCCTCCGTCACCCAAGGAGAGACTAGTGGGCAGTCCATTGCAGCTGTCAGAGTGGCTTATTCTGCCTCCTTGCCCACAGCTAATCCTGCCATAGCCCCAGCATCAGGCATGGAGGAGTCAGCTGAGTTAGTTGAACACAGCATCAGCCACTTGCTCCATGACGATGCATAGCCATTACTTGATTCTGATGTTGGTTCTGAGGTCTAAGAAGGTAGCAACATGAGCCTACAGAGAGGGGAGAACACTGGTAAAAAAACAAATTGGCAGTCATGTTCCCTCTGGACCTGGGCGTATTGCCAAGTTGTCTCCAGTGATAATGAGGATGGAGGGGATGATGATGAGGTCACTGACGTGACTTGTGTGCCGGAAAGAGCAGAGGAGGAAAGTGAGGGTGAGGCACAACCCCAAAGAGGCAGCCATCCTGTAAGAGAAGAGAGCAACCACCCTATTCCACCAGATTGTGGTGCTGTTATCTCCCAGCCTACTTCTCACAGCTCAGCTGTTTGGGCCTTTTTTAGCACAGGCAATCACACTGTTGCAAAGTACAAACTTTGCCTCAAGCACATCAAGTGTGGCAAAACACCAGCCATTTGGGTACCACATGCTTGACAAGGCATTTAACTGCCCATTGGCAAGAGCACCTGAAAGCCACACAAAAGGTACACAATTCTGCTCCTCCTTACTCCTCAGCTTTCTGGTCTACCCATGCTATACCTAATATCCTCTCATCAGCCGCCACTGACATGGATGATGGCATAGCGCAGGGTGTCCCAGGTCCTTGCAGCACGTCTGCCAGTAGCATACCACCAGCTGTAGACTATAGCAGACAAATTTCTCTGCTCCATCTGTTGCAGCGAAAAAAAATACAGTCAGCTTGTTAAAGCTGCTGGCTTTACAACTCCTGCCTTTCTGTCAGGTGGATTCTGCCCCTCCCGTGAATTTGCAGAATGTGCTGTGCTACAATGGCAGGTTCCCAGTCACTATTTATTTTGTGTAAGGCTATTCCAGCTCTCTACCATCACGTGGAAGGCAATGTTGTGGCATCGTTGGCCAAAGCAGTCAACGCAAGGTCCACATTACTGCTGACACGTGGTCCAGCAAGCATGGTCAGGGACGATATATTTAGTTCACAGCACACTGGGTAACTCTGCTTGGAACGCAGGACAGGGATGAGTGCTGCAGCTTGTTGTGTCGCCATGTCTTCATACAGGTATTGGGGATAATGCAAGATTTGTCAGCTCCACCCCTCCTCCTCCACGCCCTCCTCTGCTGAATTGTCCCATGAACCACAAGTACCCCCTAAGCGTTCAAGGGGATATTCAATGAGTCAGGCTAAAAGGTGCCATGCAGTGCTTCAGCTGGTCTGTCTAGGGGACAGGAGCCACACTGGAGCAGAGATTCTTGCAAGTGTGCAGGGGCAGGCCCAGAGTTGGTTCACGCCAGCTGGAGCCAGGAATGATGGTGTGCGATAATGACAGAAACCTCCTGTCCACCCTTAGACAGGGAAAGTTGACACATGTGCCATGCCTGACACATGTCCTCAATTTGGTGGTGCAGCATTTTTTAAATAGGTACCCAGGGTTGGAAGATCCGCTAAAGCAGGCCAGAAGAGTCTGTAGCCATTTCAGGCGGTCATATACAGTCAGTGCTCTGTTGGCTGAAATTCAGTGGGAATTTCACCTGTCCATAAACCACCTGATTTTTAACATGCCCACCAGGTGGAACCCGAATTTGGCAATGCTGCAGTGGCTCCACATGCAGCAGAGGGCCATCAACGAGTACCTTTGTGAGTATGGCACAACAACATGCTCAGGTCGGCTTGGCTTTTTTCCCCGTGTCATTGGCTGCTGATAAAGGATGCATGCACTGTACTGTCACCATTTGAAGGGGCCACATGGATGGTGAGCCGTGACAATGCATGCATCAGTGACACAATACCTGTTGTGTTCCTGTTGGAGCAGACACTGTGTGGCATTATGGACAGGGCACTTGAGGCAGAGCAGCGGGAGGAAGAGGAGGACTTCCTTTCCTCTCAAGGTGCTTTATGCAGACAGCATTTTTCCTACACCACAGAACACACAAGAGGAGAGGAAAGAGGAGAAGGAGGATTCTGGCAGCTTTGAGGCATTGAAGCAGTGCAAGACATACGTCAACCCTTAACAGATGGTTTTCCATCTCCAGCTCCCTTGGGAGTAGTACGTGGCTGGGAGGAGGCAGTTCCAGATACTGTAATCCTCAGTAACCCCGTGATACTGTAAGCCTGCATTCACACAGGGGCGACTTGCGATCCGACTTCAGTTGCCTCAAGTCGCCCCAAGTTGCTTGACATTTGAAATCCCATTGAAGTGAATGGGAGCCGTCTTAATATACACGACTGAAGTCGCTCCGACTTCAAGGCGACTTCTGAAAAGGTTCCTGTACTACTTCTAGGCGACTTCTATCCGACTTGTGCCCATAGAATTCAATAGAAGTCGCCTCCAAGTCGGATCCCCATCTACATGGAAGCGACTTTACAATCAAAAGAATAGAATTTATTTTTAGGCAGCCCCCTCCCTCCCTTCTCTGATTGGTCAAGTCAAAGTCGCCTGGCAAAAGTCGTGTTGTAAAGTCACCTGAGGTCCTTGAAGTAGCGCTGGAAGTCGTGCTGGAAGTCACACTGAAGTCGCCTAGCAAAATCGCGTCAAAGTCGGGTCGCCCCTATGTGAATGCAGGCTAATCCTCAGTGACCCCGAGTCTGCTTCTCATGCCTCCACAAACTAAAGCCTCGTACACGTGCTGCGATTGTCGTACAACCACAAGTCCTATTTTTTCCAAAATCGGGTGTCAGTGATTTTGTCTAGCGTACTGACATTAGTAAAATTATCGTTCGACAAAGGCAAACGTAGTGACGTGCTACAAGGGTATAAAGAGGAAGTTCAGTTTTTGTGCGTCACCCTTTGGGTCCCTTCCGCTACATTTCGCTATTTCAATTGCCACTTCACGAATGTGAATTGTGAATTACGAACGCAGGTTTACATGACCGAACCATTCCGGGTCGTTCCTGTGTTCCAAGCATACGTGTTTGTACTTTGAACTTTTGTTTGTCCAACTTCTGTACAAACAAGTCGAAAATCAGACGTGGCCTTGTTGGCAGACAAGAATTTTCCAGCTTTTGTTGGACGGTAAATTAAAATTGGCTGTCGAATGGAGCATACTAACGGTCAGATTATGGGACAACAGGCTGTCGTATGAATATTTTCGGCCAATAATTGGAAGGTGTGCACGGGCCTTTACAGTGCATGGGCTCCCTCATTCTTCAAAGCTTGTGTAAGGACCCGAGAATACGTGGCATAAAGGAGAAAGATCACTATTGGTTGGCAGCCCTCCTTGACCACCGTTGCAAAGGGAAAGTCTCTGAACTCATCCCGTCCCCACAGAGGGAGCAGAAGATGAAATCTCTTGAGGACACCTGAAAGAGGAGTTCATGTAATGCCTTTCCCGACTCTGGTAGGTTACAGTCTGAAAATGTTGTTTTGAGGCTTCTGTTGGTCAAGAGGGGAGCAGTGGAGAAAGGGGCCATCTCAGTGATGCATTTCAACATTTTTTAGTCCTCAGCGCCCAGGGCTGTCATCTTCCACATCCCATTGTCAGCGTCTTCATCATATGGTAGGAGATTATCTAGGGGCAAATACAGATATGGAGAGCTTTCTAGTTGACAATCCACTGAGTTACTGGGTCATGAGAATAGACCACTGGCCAGAACTTGCCCAGTATGCAATAGAGCTGCAGGGCTGCCCTGCATCCAGTGTGCTTTGTGAACAGGCATTAAGAGCTGCCGGAGGTTTTCTGACAGATAAGAGTGCGCGTCTGTTCACAGACTCTGTGGGCCGGCTAATATTTATCAAAATGGATCAGTCCTGGATTAGCAGCAGCTATCAAGCCCCTGATGCCGATATTGCTGATTAAGTGCTTTCTGGATCTCAAATCTCTGAAAGACTGTTTAGGCTGGCTAGCTTTGTGGGTGTTGATTTCATCTGGAAGAAATTTTTTGGTGTAGGTTCATGGCCACATTTAACACCCAAGGACCAATTTTTCAGCACCTGTTTGACAGGTGCATATCATTGCATTTTTTGACAGCAAGGCCAATTCTTACTTTCATCAAGAGTACCTCTATAGGGTTTCTGTGTGAAGGCACTACTGACACCCAAAGACCAATTTTTCCATAAATGTTTGAGCGGGAAAAACAAATTTAAATTTTTGACAGCAAGGCCAATTCTTGCTTACATCAAGAGTGACTCTATAGGGTTATGGTGTGAAGGTGCCACCGTCACCCAGAGATCGACTTTTCCGCACCTGTTACTTCTATCCAAAGTCTGCAAAAGAAACACCAGAATGTATCCAAAAAATCTCTAATCTTTTTCCAAGTGCATTCAATTGTGGCCTCATCATACAGACTGGCTCCCCAAGCCGTTGTTTATAAAATAAAGAAAGCTTGAATGGAAAATGTCATTTTTTGGCTTTTTAAACGTCATTATTGCTGCAGCATGTTCTATACACAGTACAGATATGCCACTTTACAGGCATACTAAGGGTCCCCCTCCCAGGCACTATATTTAACCACTTCAGCCCGGAAGGATTTACCCCCTTAATGACCAGGCCATTTTTTTGCGAGACGGCACTGCATTGCTGTAACTGAAAATTGCATGGTCAAGCAACGTTGTACCCTAACAAAATTGATGTCCTTTTTTTCCACAAATAGAGCTTTCTTTTGGTGATATTTTATCACCTCTGCGTTTTTATTTTTTGCGCTATAAACGAAAAAAGACCAACAATTTTGAAAAAAAAAACAATATTTTTTACTTTCTGCTATGATACATATGCCAAAAATATATAAAAAAAACTAATTTATTCATCAGCTTGGGCTAATATATATTCTTCTACATATTTTTGGTAAAACAATCGCAATAAGCGTATATTGATTGGTTTCCGCAAAAGTTATAGCGTCTACAAAATAGGGGATAGATTTATGGACTTTTATTTATTTTTTTATGTTTTTACTGGTAATGGCGGCGATCTGCGATTTTTAGTGGAACTGCGACATTGCAGCTGACAAATCTGACCCCAAGTGACACTTTCTGGGGACCAGTGACATTAGTACATTGATCAGTGCTATAAAAATGCACTGATCAATGTATTAATGATACTGTCAGGGAAGGGGTTACCACTAGGGGGTGATCAAGGGGTTAACTATGTTCCCTGGGTGTGTTCTAACTGTGTGGGGGTTGGGCTGCCTGGGACAACAAAGAGATCACTGTTCCTGATCACTAGGAACAGCAGATCTCTGATTTGTCTCCTGTCAGAACAGGGATCTGCCTTGTGTACATAGACAGATCGCTGTTCTGCCTCTCTGTACATCGATTGCGGGTGGCCTGCAGACATCGAGTCCACGGGACCCACGGGCACGCCCACAGTTTCACATGCACGGACCGCCATACGGGTACGGCGGTACGCGCAGGAGAGACAACCTTCAAACCGAACAGGGGGTAGTTTGGCTTATCTCTAATCTCCAGCAACAATGAAATTTCATAGCTGAATCATTTGGGGGTACTGTTCCTCTTTACTTCTCATTTGTCCTCTTTTTTTTTTTTTTTTTAAATACTGTTTATTTATTTTAGTAAGGTGTAAAGCATACAATGGCGTAAGCAACAGCTATAACCGTAACTTCAGACACAAAAAAGAAACACAAACAATAGTAAAAAAAAATGGTAGTCAGCACAGCTCCAAGCAGCATAATATATAGACATCCTTCACAAGACGTTCATCCATATAGGATATATAATAAAGCATCGTCATGACAGTAATCAGTCCCTTTACGACATAATTAGGCTTTGCAGGCGTAACTTTTACTTTAAATTCTGATGAAGTATAATCTCTGGAAGCATATATCAAAGAGTACTAAGACGCATGGAACATGCCCCAACCTCAGGTATATAATAGGAGAACAGAAATATTGAACTTAAGCCATCTAATCAGACACCGTGGACATATCATTCACCCAACCTCCCCAAACCTTATCAAACTTGTTCAGCACCCCTATGCTAGCATAAGTAGCCTTATATAAAGGTAGAGTTTTGTTAAACAGCTCCTTCCAGGCAGATATTGATAGGAGCCATAGGTTTTTTTCAATGATAAAAAAAAATTTCTGGAGTAGTACAATAACAAGGAAAGTAGGGTATGTTCAATCTTCGGGGCTAAGACCCAATAAAAAGATTGCAACAGAAGGTTGTATATGAATGGTCGTGACCTCCAGGACACACAACAGCAGACCAAAATTCTTGGTTGGCCACACAGTCCCAAAATATATGAATAAAGTAAAGACAGAGAGGGAAAGAACTTTACTGGCCGGAGTCAGATATGCCCTATGAAGGATTTTATATTGAATAAGATGATCTCTTGCTGACATGAGTCTAGTGAAGGAGGCATCCCACATGTCATGACAATTATCACCAAGCATTACCCTTACCACTAATGTGAATGTACCATATTGGATGTGAAACGCATGCCTGAGTTGATAGCGAAAAAAAATAGAATTTGACACATGGAATTGGGATTTAAGGGCATCAAAGGGAAGCAGCACTCCCTGCCGCACCACGTCTACTGCAATTTAATTGCCCCATATCTGTAACTGCAGGGAATACCACATCAATGTCAATATCAACTTTCCTTTCTCTTATTCCTCAAAAGGATTTAAGTCACTTAACATTGTTACTCATTTGTACCTGGATATTCTGAAAATGACAAGTGTTCGATTGAATTTGCATCTATATGGGTTTGCCTGCAGAAGGGGAGATTGGTTAACTTGGTGGTTTGGTATTGGTGCCACAATTCTCCCTGGCCCTATAGTTCATAAAAATTACTTCTCCAGTAAACCCTATACACTTAAATTAATTTAAATGAAATTAATTATATTACTTGCAATAACAATGTTGTAATTTCCAAACATTGGACTGGCCTCCAAGGATAGGGTGAGTACTATACATCTGTGTGGCCCAAAAAAAGCATGTTTAAGGCCGAAAAAATACAATAGTCCATCCAGTTCAGCCTGTTTAGGTGTATGTGTGTCAGTGTCTACAATTTTTCCCATATCCCTGTATGTTGTGTTCTTGGAGATAAACATCCAAGAGTCTTTTAAAGATGTCCAGACTCCCTGCAGCCACCACCAGTTGTGGGAGAGAGCTCCACATCTTTATTGCCCTGACAGTGAAGAACCCCCTGCACATTTTAAGGTTAAAACGCCTCTCCTCCAGTCTCATTATGTGGCCTTGTGTCCTCGTACACTCCCTAGGACTCATTTTTTTCCTATGCTGGGATCCCCATTGAGGTACTTGTGAATCGCTATCATGTCCCCCCTTAGGCCACTTTCACACTGCAGCATGGGCCGTGCTAAGGCGCCGCTCATTTAGCGGTGCTTTACTGGTACTGCAGCGCCGCTTTTGAGGCAGGAGCGAGGGGCTTTTAACCCCTCCAAGGGGGTTAAAAGCATCCGTGTAGTGCCACTGCAGAAGTGCTTCAGCAGCAGTACCCATTCATTTCAATGGGCAGGGCGGTTTAGAAGCGGTGTATACACCACTCCTGCACAGACCCAAAGATTCTGCTTGCAGGACTTTTGTGAACATTCCGCAAGTGCACCGCCCCAGTGTGAAAAGTCACACTGAAATGTACGAGCAGGAGATTTGAGGGGGTTTTCAGGCATTAAGTAGAGGCTATTTCTAGCGATAACACGCCTGAAAACTGCCTCAGTGTAAAAGTGGCCTTGTGTCGCATCTCCAGTGAGAATAGTTTTAGTGATTACATTCTTTCCTCATAGTTGAGGTCCTCCAGTCCCCTTATTAGTTTTGTTGCCCTTCTTTGAACTCTCTCCAGCCCTAGCACATCCCTTCTAAGAACCGGTGACCAGAATTGGACAGAGTACTCCAGATGTGGCCTAACCAGGGTTTTATAAAGTGACAGAATTATAATTGTATCCCTGGAGTATATCCCTTTTTTTATGCATGCTAATACTCTGCTGGCTTTGGTAGCTGCAGCTTGACATTGCATGCTATTGCTTAATCACTTCAGCCCCGGAAGAATTTCCCCTTTATGACCAGAGCACTTTTTGCGATTCGGCACTGCATCGTTTTAACTGACAATTGCGCGGTCATGCGACGTTGTACCCAAACAAAATTGACGTCCTTTCTTTCCCACAAATAGAGCTTTCTTTTGGTGGTATTTGATCACCTCTGAGTCACTTTTGATCCCCGCTAAAAGAGCGACAATTTGGAAAAAACCCCAATATTTCTTGTTTTTTGCTAAAATACACATCCAAAAAAAAAAATTATTCATCAGTTTATATAATATATATTCTTCCTCATATTTTTGGTAAAAAAAAAATCGCAATCGGCGTATATTGATTGGTTTGTGCAAAAGTTTCCGCGTTTACAAACTATGAGAATTAATTTATGGGGTTTTTCTTTCTTTATTTTTTTACTAGTAATGGCGGCGATATGCGATTTTTAGCGGGACTGCAGCGGACATGTCGGACACTTTTGACACATTTTTGGGACCATTGGCATTTATACAACAATCAGGGCTGTGAAAATGTACTGATTCCTGTGTAAATGTCACTAGCAGGGAAGGGGTTAACGCTAGGGGGTGATCAAAGAGTTAAATGTGTTCCCTGGGATGTGTTACTTACTGTCTGGGGGCATGGCTGACTGGGGGAGGAGAGAGATCGCTGCTCCCATATACCGGAAGCGTACGATCACATTCCTTCTTCCCTGTCAGAAGAGAGATCCGTGTGTTTACACACATGAATCCCCGTTCTGTCACTGTGGGGTAGCGATCGCGGGTAACCAGCGAAGAGTCCACCCTACCCGCTGACGATCCGCAACCTAGCAGCCACTGTCAGGTGACGGTGATATGTGATATCGAGCCAAGTTGCGGTCGTCAATTCACAGCGGGCGGTGGGCAACTGGTTAATCTGTCATCTATTAGGAACCCTACATCCTTCTCCATCCTTGATTGCCCCAGAGGTTTTCCCCCTAGTGAATAGTTTGCATTTATGTTTTTTGCCCCCATGTGCATTACTTTACATTTCTCCACATTAAACCTCATTTGCCATATATCTGCCCACTCCATTATTTTATTTAGGTCATTCTGTAAAATTTCCTGGTGTGAGCTCATTGCTCTGCTTATCTTTGTATCATCCGCAAAAAATGGAGACTGAACTACCTATTCCATCCTCTATGTCGTTTATAAATAAGTTGAATAGAATTGGTCCCAAGACTGAACCCTGAGGTACTCCACTCACCACTTCAGAGCAGTCTGAGTACATGTTATTTATCACCAGCCTTTGGACACATTCCTGTATCCAGTTTCTCACCCAAGCACAAACCCTATGGTCCATGCCTGTAGATCTTAGCTTGTAGATTAAGCACTGGGGGACTGTATCAAATGCTTTTGCAAAATCCAGGTACACTACATCCAGAAGCTTTCCCCTATCAAGGTGGCAGCTCACTTCCTCATATGTTAACATATCCTCACTTGCAAAATTTCAATTGTTAATTATACGTTTCAGTCCACCTTCCATTCCTATATTTGTTACTGTATTAAAGTTAACAGAGGAACCAATATTTTTTTTGCTTATATATATATTATCCATGTGTAATAGAATTAAAGTGGTTGCCAAGGCTTGGAAAAAAAACCTGGCAAGACAAAGGCATAATGAGCTAGTATGCATCGCATACTAGCTCATTATGAAATGCTTACCGTAGATCGACGCTGTTGCAGCAGTCCCCGAGTGCCGCTGTGACCGGCGTCATGTTGTGTCCATCTTCTTCCAGGATCGTGGGCTCCGACCAATCACAGCGCGGACTCCAGCGCTGTTATTGGCCGGAGCCGCGCTGACGTCACTCATGCCAGTCGGACTGTTTCTTCACTGCGGCACATGCAGATAGAGGGAATATCTCCTAGACTGTGCAAGTTTAGGAGATATTCCCAGGACCTACAGATAAGCCTTATTATAGGCTTGCCTGTAGTTTAAACTGGTTGTCATGACTTGACAACCACTTTAACATCCTTACTAAAACTAACAAGGTCTATGGAACCTGCAGTATATACCTTTGTCCATTAGATGTCTCTCCTCCCATAGTCTTTCCCATAGCTGTATAAGATATGTTCATGGTTTCATATTGTCATGGTGAGTGCAATGTGCTTCTATTGGGAGAGAGAGGAAGAGCACTATTCTCCTGGGTGTCACTTTCCTTTACATTTGGATGCATTTACCTGCACTAAGCACTTTAATTAAGGACTGCAAATGATGGACTTTTTGCACAATTGCTTATTGTTCATTTGTTTACATATATTTGTTTACACTGAGCACTTTAATTAGGGTGAGATTCTAGATATTTTGGGTATTATTTTTATTAGACATTTAAAAGAGCACTGTCTATTTTTTCTTTACATCTTTGGCCTCATGCACACAGGACATTTTTACAGCTGGTGTTTGGGGCATTTGACGTTTTTTTAACTGCCTCTAAAAGCCCCTACTACACATCAACTGTCAGAGACATTTGGAGGCATAAGCGTTTAGGGGCAGTAGAAAAAAAACAACTGCCTGTGCTTTCGGGTGCAGTAAATGTCAAAAACGGGGCAGCCGTGTTTGACTGGGTTTTTTTTTTCCGTTTAAAACAAGGTTTTTATTGAATAAATCAGTCATATACAATAAACACATTTGTAGCAATGGTCCAGTTGTCATATATTCATTTACAGGTTACAATGTAAGGCATTTTCCATCAAGGACAGGAAAACAAGGCAAGCTAAAATGAACAGGTTAACTTCAAACTTTATGGCATTAAATCTTGCTCTACAATGAAGGATGAGGTACAATGGTCAGAGAGAAGATTGCAGAATATTTAGCTACACGTGTCTGAGGATTTTATTATATTTATCAGGACAACCCCTGTGCGTAACAGGTTCCCGACCGTGCAGTGTATATTTACTGCTGCAAGACATTGTGCTGCCTGGGTCCAAGAATGAAATGCTGCCCACCCCCCCTCCAATAAAAAATAAAACGCCCACCAAAAGGCCCCCACATCCATTATTTTATATCATGATAATTCAAACCAACATTAAATTTATCAGGAAGTCAGGATTTCATGCAACAGCGCCCCTTCTTCACGTCAGGAGTCCCCCCTTAACGCCAGGAGCTCCATACTTAGCATCAGGAGCCGCCTTTCACATCATGAGCCCCTAATTAACATCAAGAGTCTCCTTTTACATCAGACGCCCCCCCCCCCTTTTACATTATTGTCCCCATTTGCATCAGAAGTCCCCCTTTAACATCAGAGTCCCTCTTTACATCAATAGCCTCCTACTGAATATCAGGTGTCTCCCTTTTCCAGGGTTGGATCTAGGGTGAATTTGTTCTCTGCAGCTGTAAGGTCTGCTTTCAAATCATTAAGAGCTTGCTCAGAAGTACTTTTCAAGTTATTTATAGGTGATGTGAGGACACCTCTAACATATATTTTAACACCGCCGCCTGCGAGGCGGATTCCTCGTTAGTGTCAAAGTACCTCCGCCATTCCTCCACCAGGCCACTCTCTTCGGGGAGCAGAGTAAGCCAGAAGGGGTTTAAATGCCAATTGTGGGGGGAAGAGTTGTGTCTAGCACTGATAGTAACCCAATATGGGCTGTGATCTGAAAAGGATCTTGGTAGGAACCCTGCATCTCACAGTCTAGGGGTGAGAGATCTGGAAATCAGTGTAAAATCAATCCTGGACATGGAAGTACAGAACATGTAACAGAATATGTAAAAAGGAAATCAAGGATGCAAAAATTCACAACGAACGTCAGATTGCAAAAGATAGTAGGACAAACCCCAAAATATTCTTTAAATATATTAATAGTAAAAAGGTCAGGTCTGAGCATGTAGGCCCTTTACAAAATAATCTATAGTGGGTGACCGGGGACAAAGAGATGGCAAACTTACTAAATACTTTCTTCAGCTCTGTGTATACAAAGGAGCATGGGGAAGCTCATGTCCACAATGGGGATGGTAGTGACACAGCCCAAATGATCCACAATGGCTCAAAAGTGAAATGGTCCAGAAGTATTTAGACAGAATAAAGGTAGATAAAGCACCTGGACCAGATGGCATCCATCCACAGATCCTAAAAGAATTGAGCTCTGTCATTTCAAAGCCATTGTATATAATTTTTAGGGACTCCTTAATGACTGGAATAGTACCACTGGATTGGTGTAGGGCCAATGTGGTGCCCATATTTAAAAAGGGATCAAAGTCTTTACCAAGTAACCATAGACATGTTAGTTTAACTTCTATAGCTGGGAAGTTAATGGAGAGTTTAATAAAAGACCACATAGATGAGTTCTTGTTGGAAAAAAATGTTTTAAGCAACAGACAGCATGGATTCATGAAAGACAGAAGTTGTCAAACAAACCTGATTTCTTTTTATGAGGAGGTATGTAAAACCTTGGATAGATAGGTGGCTGTGGACGTGGTATACTTGGATTTTGCGAAAGCGTTTGACACTGTTCCCCACACACGGCTAATGTGTAAGGTAAAGTCTACAGGCTTGGAAAGATCAGTTTGTAAATGGATAGAAAACTGGCTAAAAGACCGAATTCAGTGACTAGAAAGGTTCG
>BLSH010077902.1:355692-369861 GCA_018402905.1 Glandirana rugosa | reverse complement strand
TCACTTGTAGTCTACTCTATTGACACTTCCTCCAACTTGTAGGCAGGTTGAACTGTGTTTGGTTCTGGTAAGTTAGTGGCTGGCCTAGGCTGGGGTAAGGGGTCAGCTTTTGAAGTTCTGTTCCCGGCTTTTTAGTCCTAGCCGGCCCATATATGCTATAAAAAGGGGGAAGGCTGAGGTCCAGGGCTCTCTCCTTGGCTGGATCTTAACTGACTGGGTTCTGTCTGTACATGGAATTAGGATTGAACACATTCAGACTTTTGGAGACATCTAAGCCTTGGACAATTCCATAATGGACTCTTGCCTCGCAGAGGTATGCCTGGGCAGTAGAGCTGCATGATTCTGGCCAAAATGAGTCACGATTTTTTTGCTTAGAATAAAGATCACGATTCTCTCATGATTCTCGCGGCGTAATATATTAAATATACAAAAAAATTGGGCTAACAGCACTGTTTAGTTTTTTGAAAGGGTCATTTTTAAAAAAAAAATGCGTTTAAAAGTCCGCTGCGCAAACAGCGTCTGACATAAAATTTTGCAACAACCGCCATCTTATTCTCTAGGGTCTCTGCTAAAAAAAAATATATAATGTTTGGGGGTTCTAAGTCATTTTCTAGCACAAAATAATGGATTTTTATTTGTAAACAGCAAGTGTCAGGAAAGATTTAGTCTTCAATCAGAGTTCATTCCTTTGAAGTAAATTACTTTGTATCTCTTTTAGCGGCTTTTATCAATGATGAATTCAGAACTTGGCTCTCTGCCCAGACTTAGCTGTCTCCCCTGAGACTCAGGTCGCTCCGACTTGAAAAGACTTCAGGCACTTGCATTGACTTTTATTACTGTCAAGTCGTGCTGAGTCGCCCCACAAGTCGGACCCCATTAACTGCACTGAAAATTGCGGTAATGCCCAATGGAGATGGGGGGGGTGGATCAAGATTGCGATTTTAATACGATTAATCGTGCAACTCTACTGGGCAGCCACACCACACTGGTCAGAGTTAGGGAAAAGACGTTCATATTGAACTGTTATGCCACACTTGTTCAGTAACGCGTAAGCCTGGTCTGAAGTTATTCAAAGGGGCCCATGTTAGTTCTGGTGTATTAAAAGAACCTGGGTCTGTGAACACACTACGGGGTATAAAGTAACACCACCACAAAAGGGTTAACTTGGCAAGACAAGTAGAGGAATATAGTATGGGAATGGGTAACCAAGTGAAGAAACAAGCTACAGGCAACCAATCGTTAGGCGTGGTACATGGTAATGTGACATGTACCTTGTGACCAGGCCATAGATCTCCATAACGCAGGTTTTGATCGGATCCGGTTGCTATTAAGGATGCACCAATACCATTTTTTTTTACTATAAGTACCGATACTTTTTTAAAATACCCACCGATACCAATTACCAATACCTACCTCAACTGTTTTGTTTACACTTCAACTGTCAGCATTAGTGCAAAGCATTGAAAAGTTATTTACACATGAAATACAATTTTTTTTTAAATGTTGTGCTTTTCTCAATGTGAAATGTGTATATGTTAAAGGTGTAAAAATATTAACAAACAAAGTACACAACATTTTTTTTAATTATTAGTAATTTATAAAATAGAAGTGAACAAAAGAAAATAGCAGGAAAATAATAATTAAATGGAGGAGAAAAGGGAGTTAATTAAGACTAATTAGAGTAAATGAAGGCCCCTTTTTACATGGGTGCCCTCCGTTGGACGGAATCTGCTTGGTCAGCTGGGGATTGGTCCATCTCAGCTCCCTGTGCAGAGCAGAGATGGACAGAGTCCCGTCTGTCCATTTTCATCTGATCCTATCCGATCCGCCAGACGAATGGAAAATAGTACAAAACAAACAAAATTACACGCTAGGTAATAATCCCCAAAAATTGTGAGAACAAATAGTGACAAATAACGAAAATATACTGTAGGCTGCTGTACACTGGGGTTAGACACCCCCAAAGTATAAAATAAAATAGAAAACAGTGCCAGCAGAATAAATAAATAATGTTCAAAAAAAAAAAGTTCATAAAGTTCATGTAATATTCTTGATGAAAAAGGTGCTTCAGTGCTCAAAAATGTGACTTTTAAAAGTGCTGAGTGCTTCAAGTAAACAATTCTGTGTCAAGCAAAGGTGCAATAGTGCCACACGCCCCTCTTGCTCCATCACTCACCAGAAAGCATGGACCCTGAGCTTTGCAGTTTGGGGGTCATACGAGCGTGATCTGGTGTCAGTGGGACCAGAAATGAGAAAGGGATCCTCCAGTGGTGTATACACCTCTCACAAGTATTCCTCCCAAGGGCCACTGTGGCCCAATGTAAATCTCCGCCAGGCCAAACAGAGAAGAAGGTAAAATGCTTTTACGAGATCTTGATAATGCTCAGTTCAAATAATAAACCCAAAATAGCTTACAGGAGGGGATTGAATCCATCTTTGTTGCTGTAGGTCGGCTGGAACCTGTGGTTCCACAAACTTTCTGCTCTGCTCTTGCTACACTGACTTAGCAGCTATATTTAGTCCACTCCTGTAACCTATTTTGGGTTCTATATTTGAACTCAGCATTACTGACAAGGGGACCTGATCAGACGGCCCATGTGAAAGAACCCAAAGTGTTAACAAGGGGTAAAACAGAAGAACTTCACTTGCAGATCGAAGTTCATTCCTTTGATCTGTAGATGAATAAACAGAAAGGTACAAAAAGAAACAATGTTTCTTTTTATCTTTCTGGCTGAGAAATGTTGTTGATCAACATTGCTTGGCTGCTTTTTTTTATGACAGCTCTGGGACTTTGTTTACACTCAGTTGTCAACAGGAGAACTCTACTGACAGCTGAATGAGTCATCGGTAGTTAAAGGAGTTGTAGAGGCAGAAGGTTTTTATCTTAATGCTTTCTATGCATTAGGATAAAAAACCTTTTGTGTGTAGCAGCCTCCCCAGCACCCCCCTAATTACTTACCTGAGCCCCATCTCTCTCCAGCGATGTCCACGAATGTCTAAGGCGTCCAGGACATGCCTCCTGATTGGCTGAGACACAGCAGCGGCGCCATTGGCTCCCACGGCTGTCAATCAAAGTCATTCAGCCAATCAGGGGAGACAGGGGTCAGGTCGGGGCTCTGTGTCTGGATACATGGGGCTCTGACTTGGCTCGGGTGCCCCCATAGATACCTGCAGGCTGTGGGGGCACTCAATAGGAGGGAGGGGCCAGGAGCAGCAAAGAGGGACCCGAGACGAAGAGGATCTGGGCTGCTCTGTGCAAAACCGACTGCACAGAGGAGGCAAGTATGTAATGTTTGTTATTAAAAAAAAAAAAACGAGACTTTACAATCACTCTAAGGACACTTTGGCTCGCTCCCTAACAACCGATAATTGCCAGTTTGGTTTTACATTTTAGCAGGGGGAATCCCACTGACAGGTATAGGACCAAGCCTGAAAGTATCATTTTCAGGTATCCGAATATACTCATGCAAATGCTCAGTATCGCCAATGATACTGGCATCGGTGCAACCCTAGTTGCTATTGGATACCAACCGCTACTGAGGGAACCAGAACATCAAGGGTGAGTAGGCCCCACCCACAGACTGAAAACTTGTACCGCGGCACACATAGAGATACAGATATAGAGATGGAGAAAGAGCCTGCAGGAGGTTGGAATTGTATCCACTGTTCACTGGTACAATGCTTTGCAGATACATGTGAAAAAAATAATAAATGTAGAGTTTTCTTGCAAAAATATGTGCATTTATTTATTTATTGAAGGTGGATTACAGCCATGTCCTGTGCAGGTCTGTGTTTTACCCTTATGGGGATGCATAGGTGAGTTCAGGGACACACACCCACATGAATGTCATATTGGAACTCAGTGTCTGTGTCCGTGTAGCCACAGTGCCCCAATAGACATGAATGGCACTCTGTATGGAACACCTGTGCACCCCCATGCCAATAAAACATGGCCCGGCATGTGCCTTGTGTGAAATAAGGATTTAAAAGTGGAAGTTCACCCTAACACTAAAATCTCTAAATCTACAGGCATCCACAATCTAACACTAACCTATCTAGCCCTGTAAAGAAGAAATCGCTATACTTTACCCTTTTCTGAAGCCGCTCCACTCTCCAGCGGCAGAAGCTCTGCAGAGGAAATAGGTAACAATGGCTGGCAAATGAATAGGAAGGGACGCCACCTATAGAGTTACTATGGGGCTTACATTGTCAGCTGTGTCCTCTGCGCACACCTCAACAGCAAAGCCACCGCTGACAGCTCAGCGTGGGATCGGTTCAGAGTGGCTTCAGAAAAGGTATGTATAGCGATTTATTCTTTACAGGGCTAGATAGATTAGCCTTAGATTATGGATGCCTGTAGTTTTACAGATTTTAGTGTTAGGGTGGACTTCTACTTGGAATTCGGTAGTCCATCTCACAATTTGTTCCTTGGTGGAATTCATGTTTTTATGTAATGTAAGAGAACATTGCATATGTACCCAGAAGAGACGTCGGACGCAAGTATTCTGGGCGTGCGAGGGCCGCCAGAGGCACTCTCACACGCTCCGCCGGCCACCCGCGATCGCTCCCCCGCAATGACAGAACGGGGATCCGTGCATGTAAACAAGCAGATCTCCATTCTGACAGGGGAGAGGAGAGCGATCATATGTTCCTTGTATATGGGAGCAACAATCACTCTCCTCCCCCAGTCAGCCCAGCCCCCATACAGTTAGAACACACTGACAGGGAACACATTTAACCCTTTGATCACCCCCTAGTGTTAACCCCTGCCCTGCCAGTGACATTTTTTATAGTAATCAGTGCATTTTCATAGCACTGATCGCTGTATAAATGTCAATGGTCCCAAAAAAGTGTCAAAAGTGTCCAATACGTCTGCCGCAATAACGCAGTCCCACTAAAAATCGCAGATTGCCGCCATTACTAGTAAAAAAAAAAATAATAAAAATGCCATAAATAAATTCTCAAAGTTTGTAGACGCTATAACTTTTGCGCAAACCAATCAATATACGCTAATTGCAATTTTTTTTTACCAAACATATGATATGAGCAAGAATATATATATTGGCCTAAACTGATGAATAAATTTGATTTTTTATATATTTTTTTGGATATGTATTACAGCAAAGTAAAAAATATTGTTTTATTTTTTTCAAAATTGTTGCTCTTTGTTTGTTTATAGTGCAAAACATAAAAACCGCAACGGTGATCAAATACCAATAAAAGAAAGCTCTATTTGTGGGAAAAAAAAGGACGTCAATTTTCTTTGGGTACAACGTCACACGACCGCATAATTGTCAGTTAAAGTGACACAGTGCCGTATTGCAGAAAATGGCCTCACCATCAAGGGAGAAATTCTACCGGTCTTTAACCACTTCTCTTTAGGTGGAAATCATATGACGTCCTGCCTTTGAGTGGTGATATCTGAATCGTGCCTGCAGCTACAGGTACCATTCAGATATTGTTTTTTTCAGCCAGTGATCCTGTGTTTGATAAAAGTGGTCTTAGCGGCGGGAGAGGTGCCCCCACCGCTTTCCCGTCATCTCCGCCGCTTACCGGACCCGCCGGCAGTGGCGGAGATGATCGGATCCATCCCCCCCCCAGTGTCCGTGAGCTGACTGAGCGTCTCAAGGCGCTCACTCGGCTCCATAATACGGCAGGGTGGAAATGACGTCAGAAGTCACTTCCGCCCAACGGTCTTAAAGAGACCATTTTTTTTTTGACTGTTATTTTTTTTGCATTTTAGTGTAGATGTGAGGTCTTTTTTACCCCAGATCTCATATTTAAGAGGTCCTGTCATGCTTTTTTCTATTACAAAGAATGTTTAAATTTCTTATAATAGGAATAAAAGTGATCAATTTTTTTTTAAAAAAAGAACAGTGTAAAAATAAAGTATAAAATAAATGAAAAAAAAAATTTAAAGCGCCCCGTCCCCGCGAGCTGCGCTCAGAAGTGAATGTAAGTCCCGCCCACATATGGAAACGGTGTTCAAACCACACGTGAAGTATCGCCGCGATCGATTTTAGCACCAGACCTCCTCTGCAACTCAAAACTGCTAACCTGTAGAATTTTTTTTAAACGTCGCCAATGGAGATTTTTCAGTTGCAAAGTTTGTCGCCATTCCCCTAGCGGACGCAATTTTGAAGCATGACATGTTGGGTATCACTTTACTTGGCGTAACATTATCTTTCACAATATGGAAAAAATTAATTGGCCTTACTTACTACTGTTTTCTTATTTTTTAACTAAAAAAACCCTGAATTTATTAAAAAAAAAAAAGCACGCTTGGAAGATCGCTGCGCAAATACAGTGTGACAAAGGTTTGCAATGAACGCCATTTTATTCTCGGTGTTAGAAAAAAAAATGTATAATGTTTGGGGGTTCTAAGTAATTTTATAGCAAAAAAAAAACTGTTTTTAACTTGTAACACCGAACCCAAAAACAGGCTTGGTATTGAAGTGGTTAAATAGAGTAAAGGTGTGAAATCTGGCACCTTTTATTATTGATGTATTTTTCCAATGACAGTTGTGGTGTTGGTGTTAATGTGGGGAGGGGGGGGTCACACTTCCTCTGGTGCCCCCCGTGTATAAAACCAAATAATTGGATGATGTGGGGTTCCGTGCCGATTGCTCGGTAAGCTCCGCCCCTCCTGCTCCCAGACTTGTGAGCAGCACGTGATTGGAGCTGCGCGCTCTTCCTGCTGGCGATGCCAGGTGAGTGACGTCAGCCGCTCGCTCTGCGCCTGCGCAGTCGGTATCTCCCGTGTGGTTGGAAGAACGGTGGAGCAGGTTTTTTTTTCTTTGGGATAAAGCTAAAAAATAAAAGAAAAAAAACACAAACAAACCCCGAAGACACGTGTAGAGTAAAGCGGCCGGATGGGACGCGTCCCCTGCACTCGTGGCTTGTCGGTGGTGCTTGTGTGCTGCTTGGAGGGAAAGGTCAGCTGTATGCACAGCCTGCGGCGAGCAGTGTAAGTGGCACTCCGAGGTCGGACGGATGGTGGGAAAGTGTGACTGTGATGGGGGTCTCCGCTATTAATGTGAGTGTTGGGCTGAGTAGATGAGGATGGCATCGGGGAGGGCGGTGTGCAGTGCTGGGGATCTTGTTGTCAGAAGTGTTAGGGAGGGACTGCCTGTGGCCGGAAGTCATTGAAGGCACAAAGAGGCCGATCACTGCTCTGCATGGGAGACGTGCCAGATCCTAGCAGCGGCAATCAAGGGCTCTACTCATTAAAGCGCGGCTCCAATGGAAAAAACACATTTTAATAGACTGCAGGTCACTAGTATAGTTTAGATGGATGCTTCTGTTTTTGTTTTCTTTTTTTTTAGTTTCCTAATGGATGCTTCACATCCTGGGGTGACAACGCTTACTCACTGTGCTATTTTGGAGGAGGAGCGTTGTCACCCTAAGAATAGATTCCTCTCTTCTCATTAGCTTAACATAAGGCATCCTTTTTAACATAGAGGAACCTTTAAAGTGATGCAAAATAAAAAAATGTTATGCTTCCCTCCTCTGTACAATCCCTAGCCTCCTCTTTGGCAGTGCCCTACCAGTGCTGCCTGCTCCTTCTTCTAAGTGCCCACCTTAGCAAACTGGGTACTAAGGGAGCACCTCTGCATGCACGCTTCCGAGCTGGGCTGTGTGCATCCATAGACACACACAATTCTGGCAAGCCACACCCCCAGTGGCAGGAGCCTATGGATGTTGCTGCCCCCTAGAGTCTCCTGTGAATCCAGGAAGACAGGAGAGAACTGTTGCAGCCGGGATGGCACTAGGGTTGCCACATCATCCCTTAAATCCAGGACACATATGAATTACACAGGTTTTTCTGAGGCTAATTTAATGCAGATGAGGCACCAAGTGAGTTTAATTACCACCTTAATCAGCCACAGAACCCGTGTAATTAATATGTGTCCTGGATTAAAGGGATGATGGGGCAACCCTAGATGGCACTGGAGCTGAGAGATGAGTCAGGCAAGTATTTAGGGACGGGTAGGGAAGTAAACAAAAAAAAAAAGTTTGAGTTTAGAAGCACTTTAAAAAAAAAATATTCTGGTCTTAGTGCCGGTTCACACCAGCTCGATGCAGGAACCAGCGTGATTCCAGCGCCGGTTCCCGCATTGCATAGGACTTGCAGGAAGTTCCCACTGCCCTACGCAAACCGCTGCTTGTGTCAATAGAAAGTCAATCACCCCCCCCCCCCCCAGATCGATTTGCATATCACAGTGCAAACTGTGAATTTGGACAGGAATCGGATCTCATGGGTGAGAATACGATTTTGGTGGGGACCAAAAAAAGGTCCTGCACGAGTTTGGTCCGAATGCAATGCAAATTCAGCCATACAATCTGCATGGCTGAATTTGCATCGCACAGACATCGGATGTGATCTGCACAGTAGCACGGTGCGAATCACATGCAATGTCTGACATCGCGCAGGTGTGAACCAGCACTCGGGGAACCCTTAATTACTTTGATGCATGTTTGTTGAATGGAAATAACCCACTGTAAGGAATATTGCTGACTTATCGCCTCTGTGGAGAAGTTCATGAAGGTGCGATGAGAAGCAGAGAGAACATTCTTCGCTTCTCTTAGTAGTACAGCGAGAAGCTGCCTTGCGAATAAATACTGACAGCCAGTTTAATAAGGTACCATAAAAGGACCTGACTGCCCGTTTGTGTGAAATATTTCCTCCCCTGAAGAGTGAAGAGAGAAACTGCTGTAATATGAAGAGGAAGTTGAGGAATTATGTTCTCTGATTCCCTTGTTGCTGCTACCAGACCGAGTACAAGGTATTATAGTCCACTGTTGGGCACCACACTCAGATGAGAGCAAAGGTTGCATGGGAGTACTTGAGGAAAGTACATACAAACAGTGGAGTGGAAGAGATGCTCATGGGCCTTGCATCGAAGCAACATAAACTTGTTAAAACATCAGCCAAGCAAAGTGTTTGTTGCTCCAATGCTAGATTTGTGAGTGCCTCTTCCACTGGATTATATATGGTTGTGTTGCAAAAGACCCCAACTATGTTTATGGCATGTTTTTTGTTAATCATACATTGCAGGACACAAAGGCCTTCATACTCATGACTACTTAATTTACATTGCCACCTTTTAGATGAATGGACACCCTGCCCAGACATAACCCCTTCCAGTTCATCAAAGCCTCCATTTTTAGCTAGCGTCCTTAGGTGATGGATATGCCTATAGGTGTGTGTCTGAAGATGTTCCTATTATTGGCTTAGTTCCAATGACCCGCCTGTTCTAACACCACTGATGTGGTAGAGGTGGACTTCCTACAGATCAATTGCTATAGCCAATAGGCAAAGAAGGACTGTGTCCAGAACTTGCATTCAAGAATGGGGACATAATGTAATGCCTGCTGGTCATCGCTGGATCCTGTCTGCAGGAGGAGGAGAGTAGTCTCTGAAGGCCCTGCAGGGTACATCTGCTGTGATGGGTGAAAATTTGGCTTGCTGGCTCTCATCCTTGGACTGGTGAGTGCCACTGTGGTTATAGTGGAGCATGTGGCAGTCCTCCTTAGCAGTATTCCCTGTGTTTCTGCAGTGATTATGCATTTATTCTCTATGGGAGCGACGTAAGGCAGTAGTGGACCTCAAAGGAGGCAGTCTGGAGTGTGCGTGATTACATCGTGTGCAGTACATGTGTCCCTGAGCTTCTGGTCTTACACTGTTGCCACTGTGCTGGAATCCACAAGTCCTGAGGAATACTGGAATCTGCTTAATTTTCACCTTCAGCTCTGATCAGTCGCAATTGCCAGGCACAGCACATATTGGGACAATTGTCTACTAAGGGCTGCTTTGCCATGTTTGTCAACATAGGCTGACATTCCTCTCAGTTGGGTGGGTGCTACTCTCTGGCATTCAGAAGCCTGTTTAACCCTTCTTAGGTCATGGCCTCATGCAAACGGAGGGGGGGGGGTTTGCTGGGTTGGGTTTCCAAATCGCCTTATCAGGTACAGAGGACCCCTGCAAAGTTTGCCCTTCAGTGGCTCCCCTAGGGGTCAGATTAGGTATGAACTCCTGCTTTTATCTGATATTTCCACTGTTTCATGGGACAATCCTTCACTTTCTTTCTGTCAAGGAAGACATTTTGTTCAGTTAGGTCTGGGCTGCGTGATCAGCTTTCAACGCTAGTCACTGGTTTGGAACTCTGTGGATACGAATATGGGCACTTTCTTTCCCCTCCTTCTCTGGAGGAGAAGGATGCAGTGGTGGAGGAAACTCCTTATGATGAGCAAGAGGACGAAGCTGTTGAGCGTCATAATTCCTCTGTAGGCAAATCCTCTCAGGAGGAATCTCAGGGTCCAGGCCTGTCTCAGGCATGAAAGACCATAATGGGCTTCCTGACAAATGTGGTATACACTAACCTGGAGTTATTTCTGCCAGAATCTTCTTCTAGAGTCACTGTTTTTGGGTCCTAGCAACTGCCAAAAAATTTGAAGTCCTTTCCAGCCCACCCTCACAAGAAGTTATGTAAGATATATGTGATTGGGGTCACTCGGAGAAGACATCTGCACCTTCAAATCATTTTGCTCACTAGTACCCCAAGGATGTGGAATTCTAAAATAAATGGGGTTTACCGAGGGATCAGAAACTGGGGACTCCTCCAGAGCTCCTTTTTTGTAAGCAAACAGCCTCAAACTCTATGTGAAAGCTTACATCCCAATTCCACAAGAAGAGCTGGGCCTCCTAGTCATCCAGTTCTGGAGGCATATTCTCCTCCTCAGTGAATGAGCACCCACACTTCCATGGGTGGAGGGGACATCTATTGGCTTTCGTGGTAGCCTGAACTTGGTAAGTCACAGATGATTGGGTCTGCAGTGTGATATCTAGAAGCTACAAGCTAGAGTTTTGCTGCTTCCCCCTCCACTCTCTGTCAGGGGTCTCCCTAACCTTCTAAACAAAGGGCCAGTTAATGGTCCTTCAGACCTTAGTTGGACCGGACCATGGCTATCAGGAGTAGAAAATGTCCCAGCATCAATGGGAGTAAACAAGCCCCTATCGTTGGTGTCGTTGGCAGGAATTATGCCCCATCGTTGGTGTCAGTGGATGAAATGGTGCCCCAAGGGCCTGATTAAAAGCAAGCAAAAAGGAGAGATCTCATATCTTCTATTGCAGCCTGTTCATGGTTTCCAAGCCAAGTCCAGCCTTATATTGACCTTAAAGTGGTAGTATACTCTCCTATCGTTTTCAGCTAAGGAAGCTGACATCTTGGTCTCTGTTTAATCTGCAACTGCCAAGATGCTGCACATGTGATCCATTATGACACCAGCCATTGGATGGCTTAACAGTTTGGTTGAGAGCACAACCAAGGAGACAGCTAGCATTTCCGGCATGCCGGGAATATTAACTCTTTTTTGACACTATCAAATTGATGGGTTTACTTCCGCTTAAAGGATCTCACCAGGTACCAAAATTCAGGTTGGAGCTCACCTGGTCGGTGATTAGCTTTGCTTCGTCAAGGATGCCTACCTCCATAACATGATTTTCCAGCCTCCCAAATGGTTTCTGCAGTTGGTAGTGGAGGATCCTTACTACCAATTTGTAGCATTGCCTTTTCAGCTAGTCCATGGCCCCCAGTGTGTGAAAACCAAGATGGTGGCTTCGGTTCTGCAGTTGCTTAGGATCCAAGGTATCAACATTTGGGGGTACCTGAATGACATGCTTCTTAAGGAGCAGTTGACTATAAAACTGATGTCAAATGTCAAGCACAAGGTGCAAGTTCTGGAGAGGTACAGCTGGGTGTCAGACCTTCAGAAGCTGTCCTTGGTTTCGATGCAACATCTGGAGCACATAGGCTTAGTTGAGGGTAGTGATCCGCAGAAGAAATGCAAAATGCCTATCTCCATTAATCCCAGATGTAGTCCCTGAGGTGGTAGTCCTTGATGCAGGCTTATATAAAAATACTGGAGAAGATGGTAACTGGGTTGCAGTCCTCTATGTTCAATTTTATTGTAGAGCTCTTGGAGTCCTTAGATCTACCAATGTATCTGTCTGCCAAAATCAGAGTGACTCTGGAATAGAGCTGCATGATTAATCGTAATAAAATCGTGATCTCGATTTAATCCCCGCCCCGCGATCTCCATCATGCATTACCACAATTTTCAGTGCAGTTAATGGAGAGCAACTTGACTGTCATAGAAGTCAATGCAAGCCACCTGAAGTCTCCCCAGGAACCTTTTTCTAAGTCGGAGCAACTTGAGTCTCTCCTATCTGGGCAACCTGCCAAGTCTGAGAACATTGCTGATAAAGGAAGCAAAGATACAATGTATCTAGTTATCAAAGGAATTTACTCTGGTGTAGGAAGAGTTCAGTTTAACCATTTAAAGACTAAATCTTTTCTGACATTTGTTGCTTACAAGTAAAAATCCCAGTATTTTCTGCTAGAAAATTACTTAGAACCCCAAACATTATATATTTTCTTTTAGCCAAGACCCTAGAGAATAAAATGGCAGTTGTTGCAATTTTTATGTCACGCGGTGTTTGCGCAGCAGACTTTCAAATGCAATATTTTGGGAAAAATTACACTTTCAAAAAAATAAATAGTGCTGTTAGCCCAATTTTTTTTGTATATGTAAGATGTTACACCACAAGAATCGTGATCTTTATTCTAAGCAAAAGAATCGTAATTCTCATTTTGGCCAGAACCGTGCAGCTCTACTCTGGAATGATGTGTATCCATGCAGATACCGGTAGTGCCTTCCTTCTAATGAAGTGGAACATCTTGATGACTGATGCCAGCCTGTCCGGCTGTAGAGGTGTTCCGGAAGACCTCTCGGTTCAGTGAATGTGGTCATCAGTGAAGCAGATGTTGCCAATCAAAATCCTGGAACTTCAGGCAATTTGGCTGGCTCTCCAACATTGGTTTGTCTGCCTTTTGGGGTCTCACTGCCAGGGTGCAGTCAGACAGTGCCATGGCTGTGGCATACATTAGTCATCAAGGAGGGACAAGAAATAGCTCTGCTCAGGAAGAATTGGACCTGATTTTTTCTCGGATAGTACTTGACACTTTTGCCCTCTCTGCCATGCACATTCCTGGCTTGGAAAATTGGCAGACAGAGTTTCTCAGCCATCAGTAGCTGTTTGCTTGAGAATGGACACTTTACCCAGAGGTGTTCGCACAGATTTGTCTGTGCTAGGGGACGCCAGACGTAGATCTCTTGGTGGCAAGATTTAACAGCATACTTGGACGGGTTTGTGGCCCAGATCCGTTATCCTCTGGCATTAGATACCTTGGTAACCTGTCAGTTTATAAGGTGGACCCGATTGAACCCTCCATTCTCCTCTATGGAGCAGTGGGTGTAAATGGACATGTCCATTTAGGACCTCTGACATCTGATCTGCTAAAGACAGATGGATAGGCATCCGTTTCCTATCCATCTGGGGGATCAGATCGGATGGCAGTCAGGTGTATACAGACAGGCGGTCTGTTTACATCCGACTGCCCATAGAGGAGAGCGGGCTGCATCTGCGTCCTCTGCATAAGTGAAGTGGACACGGACCAGCCATCCGCCTGCTCCATGGGGGATCAGCGGACAGATTTCCCGCTGAGTAGGTGGATTCCGCCCTCTCTGGAAAGCACCGAAATTTGGACAGCTGAAGCATATTGGCCGAAAATGGTGTTATCAGCATTTTGATTATAAGAGAAAAAGGTGCCGACCATGGGTTATATGCTGCTACCTTTTAAGTTATTGGAAGCTAGCCCCCACAGTGTACCCATATAACCCTACCCCCACCCTGAGGCTTTGTTTTTTTAGTAGTGCCCTTAAGTGATGGACCCCTTCTCCTGTTGATGAATTTTTCTAATTTTAACTAGTTTTCCTTCTTTGACACTACTATCGACGGTATTCGTCATACTAGAGCTATCATCACAGTTTCTTCCTTTTGATCAATTTTAATCTTTTTAAGTAGTTGTCCTCTTCCCCAGGTAGTGAATTCCCGTGATGATTTTTTTGTTTCGGAGTCCCACCCCCATCCCAATATACCCATGTGACACCCCCGATCGAAGGTTATTGAATTTTCCATCGTCGTATATTGGGTACCAGCCGTGGAAAAAGAGAATATTAGTTTTACGACTATTGTGGTAAAAGCCGGTTATACGAAGTCGACAGGTTTAAAGCCACGAAAGGTCTCTCCCGCCTTAGGTGGATGAG
>BLSH010077902.1:319078-329192 GCA_018402905.1 Glandirana rugosa | reverse complement strand
CGGGAGTTGTGGCGGAGAAAGGCAGGAGAGGTGAAGGTCCCTTCACTTGCCGATGCTGACTGTCATTGTCAGCTTAATTGTCGGCTCTTTTTCTTCTACACTTCATCGCGCCGGGAAGGAGCTGTCATTCGGTCTCGGTCCCGCCACTAAATTTAACCATGGGGCGGGACCAAATGACAACTCCTTCTTGGCGCTATGAAGTAGAGAAGAAAAAGAGCCAATAGTTAAGCTGACAATGACAGTCAGCATCGGCAAGTGAAAGGAGCCTGTCTGTACAGACTGCTCCCTCACTATATGTACAGCTCTTCACCTCTCCTGCCTTTCTCTGCCACAACCCCCCCCCCCAAAAAAATGACAGCTTGACGGCTCCAGAGAAGAAAAAAAGCCAACAATTACATTTTAAAAGCGGACAATGACAGTCATCGTTGGCAAGTAAGGGTCTACTCCCTCACTAGATATACTGCTCTCCTGCCTTTCTCCGTCACAAACCACCCCACAGTCACTGGTTGCACCTAACAATCAATGCAAAAACGGATGAAAAACTAACCATTTGTCAGTTTACATCCGTTATTTTTTTTGACGGATGAAAAATATGGCTTTCATCCGTTCAAAAAAACAGATGTTGACAGAAGTGTATGAAAACGGGTGAAAATAGATGATCATCTGTGGTCATCCGTTTTTACATAGTCATGCATTGATATCCGTTCGTCATCTGTCAATGGATGAATGAAGAATGGACGAACGGTCTGTATGTGTGAGAGGGGCCTTATAGTGGGACTGTGATCGTGTGGTGGGCAATCTTGACACTAGCTGATGCTGGCTGGGGGGGATGCGGAGAGGACACTGACATCAATAGTGACACTAATACAGTTATTAGTGCTAATACTTTACACTGCCACTCTATTATTGACACTGGCTGGAAAGGGGTTAACATCTAGGTGTGATCAAGGAGTTAAATGTTTTCCAAACAATGTTTACTGTGTGTGTTATGTGCTGCTTTTACTAAGGGCCGGTTTCACACTTGAGCGGCGCGACTTGCCAGGGCGAAGCAAGTCGCCCCGCTCGAGGGGATCTCAACGCGGCTTGTAAGGAGACTTCTATCATAGAAGTGTAGAAGTTTAGCAATGCAAGCCGTGCTGAGATCGCCCTGAAAATAGTGCAGGAACTATTTTTCTAAGTCAGAGCGAAGCGATTCGCTCCTATTAGAACGGTTCCATTGCACAGCATTGAGATGACTTGTCAGGCGACACAAGTCGCCTAGATGTGAACGGGCCGCGAAGTCGCGCCGCTCAAGTGTGAACCGGCCCTAAGCAATCTTGATGGGGGTTTTTTTCCTGCATTTAAATTTTGTCTGCTTGTTGCTATTTTTCCCACCATTAAGCATAAAGGCACCTTCCTGCTGTTACTGAAAGCTTCCAGCTCCTGCTTTCTAAAGGTCCAATTGGAATATTGATCCCTGATCAGTTCCTACTGCCTGTCTACTGTGACTTAGGCCATCTGATCCTCACTGACTGCCAGTTGTATGGGTTTTTGTGAGTTCTTGAGGCCTTGCTTTGTCCTCTGAGGTTAATTGCATCACGGCCACATAATTTCAACATGTCTGTGTCTAGACATAGAGGAGATGTTTGTTTTAGGGGTGCACCAAATGGTGCCGAAACCGAAAATGCAGGATCCACTTTGCCGAAAACTGAAAATGACATTTTGTAAAAAAAGATATTTATATATAATTGTATTATATTTGACTTTTTAATTAATATCATCAATTTAAAATTTAATATGAATTTATTGTTGGCCATTATTGGCACCTTTTAGGCTCCATGCACACTGTAGCTGATGAACAACGGTTTATGGGCGTTTGGGCATTTTTTTTAACAGCCCAAAAACCACCATCTATGTTATCCTATGTGTCCATGCATACATGCACGTTAATTGCCGTTTAACAGCAGTAGCATTTATGGGCTGTTATCTGAATGCCCTGAATTGGTGTTCAAGAGCAGTTCTTGTGACCACAAAAAATGCTGGATGCCGATAAACGCCGATAAACAGGCGTTTATCGGCGTCCAGCGCTTTTTGTAGTCAATGGAAGCGAATGAAGTAAAAAAAAAAAGCTTAAAAACACAGACGCTGATGAACTCTGCTAAAAGCACGTTTTCTAAGCAGCGTCCCCTGCCTCATAGTCCGACGCCCAGAGAGCATCCAGTGTGCATGGAGCCTTAGTGCAAGGAATGTCAAGAAAAATGCGGTCTGCAGCCTTTAACCATCTCCTGTACCATCGTCAGTCTCTAAGCATCTCTTGCATCATGTCCTCAGCCTCTAAGCATCTCTTGCATCATGTCCTCAGTCTCTAACCATCTCTTGTATCATATCTGCAATCTCTTACTTAAACTTTAAAGCGGTTGTCTACCCATTTGAAAAAAAAAACGACAGCCTGCAAGACAATAGCTGAGCTAGTATGCATACTTACCTTGAAACGAAGATCCGACCGGGCTGCTCGGTCCGCTCTGTGGGAGCGGACATCTTCCCCCGGATCTTGCTTCCGGGTACGCGGCTCTGGCACTGTGACTGGCCGGAGTCGCGAGACATCACTCCCGCTCATGCGCGCGGAACCCGTCTCCCCGGCACTGTCCGCCCCTATTGCCGGGCCTTTTCCGAGACCTACACGGCGTATGCGCCGTGACATACACTGCGCATGCGCCGTAACTCCAAAGCATTTTGGAGAGGGAATATCTCCTAAACCGTACAGGTTTAGAGAATATTCCATTTTACCTACAGGTAAGCCTTATTATAGGCTTACCTGTAGGTAAAAGTAGTAAAATTGGGTAGACAACCGCTTTAAACACACTGCTAATAGTATTAGCAAAATTTCTGTTTGGTGCCCCTCTAGCAATGTCTGGATACAGGAGATGTTCAGAGACTGCAGACATGATACAAGAGATCAATGCAGCCTCCCTGTGCCTGTCAGATGCAGCCTCCCTGTGCCTGTCAGATGCAGCCCCCAGGCCCTTTTTAAAGCAATCTACTGTGCTGGCCAGAACCACCTCTGGAAGGAGTTTATTCCACATTTTTACATTTTCACAACTTGAATTGTGAAGAAACCTTTCCGTATTTGGAATTCAATCTTTTTTCCTCCTAGACATAAAGAGTGTGCCAATGTCCTTTGTGTTGACCTTAAAGTGAATAACTCAACACCAAGTTCACTATATGGATCACTTATGTCAGGCCTCGACAAACATGGCGACCAGAAATCGCGTCCTGGCGAGTGACTGCCGTTTCTTCTCTCCCCATGGTAAAACAGAATGTCAGATTCAGCGAGAGCCGAGAGTTCTCTACTTCATCTAACAGCTGTTACACTTGGCCCGCTGCCCGGGATATTTGTTTCCACTTAGACTGAAGAAAAGTAACAAACAGGCTGCCTGGAATAGTTGTTGAGAGTTAGAAGAATAAACACAACAATGTATCTTATGGTTCTTTCAAAGCAATGATCTCCGGGCTATCAGTAAAGTTTAACCATTTAAAGGCTAAATCCCCTCTCACATTAGTGGCTTACAATTAAATATCCAGTGTTTTCTGCTAGAAAATGACTTGGAACCCCCAAACATTATATATTATTTTTTAGCAGAGACCCTAGAGAATAAAATGGCGGTTGCTGCAATATTTTATGTCACATGGTATTTGCGCAGCGGTCTTTCAAGCGCAATTTTTTGGAAAAAAATACACTTTTAATGAATAAAAAAAAACTAAACAGTAAAGTTAGCCCATTATTTTTTTGTATAATATGAAAGATGATGTCGCACCGCGAGAAACGTGACCTTTATTCTAAGCAACAAAATTGTGATAAAGCCCTGTGTGCCATCAACAAATACCACTCTATGTGCAGCTGGGCTCCAGTATTTCATGGTGACCGGAAACCCACCAGAGCAATGAAAAGTCACTGTGGGGGACAGACATGTAGGCAGGAAGTGGCTGCAAAGAGGCAGCAGAAGATCAGCAGCGCTGGAATACTTTAAACCTTTTTTTTTTTTTGTATTTTATTTACAATGTCACTAAGACTTTGTTTAGATGTGCAAGTTGGGTGGTAATAATGTGCAGTAGAGACGTGTTTTTGCCACCCTTAAGCTCCATTAGGCAGGAGATGAGGGCGTTTTACATGCCGCAGTCACAGTGCATTCAGCATAATAAGGAGTTTCCCCCCATAACCAATTTTTTTAGTGTCACTCTTTCTGGCCAGCCTATAACCCTGATGTAATGGTGGAGTTATTGACTGGCTGCTCTGCTGTGAGTAAGTTAGGGTTAGGGGCCTTGTCTTACCCCTGGCGCTGACAACCCCACACTACGCTATAAAAAACTGGCTCCTAACTTTTTTAGCCGGCTCCTAGATTCAAGGCAAATTTGTCAAGCCCTGACTTATGTATTTGTACATGTTTATCATATCCCCCCTTAATCTCTTCTCAAAAGAAAATAAATTCAGTTCCTTTAATCGTTCCTCGTCGCTGAGCTCCTCCATGCCTCTTATCAGTTTGGTTGCCCTTCTCTGCACTTTCTCCAGTTCTCCGATTATCCTTTTTGAGAACTGGTGCCCAAAACTGAACAGCATTATCCAGATTAGGTCTTACTAATGATTTTTACAAGGGCAAAATGAGGTCTCTCTCTCTCTCTCTGGAGTCCATACCTCTCAATACAAAGGATTTTGCTTGCTTTGGAAACTGCAGCTTGACATTGCATGCCATTATTTAAAGCGGAGTTCCACCCAAAAGTGGAACTTCCACTTTAAGGGAAGGTGACCCCCTGACATGCCACAATTGGCATGTAATTTTTTTGGTGGGGGACCGGGGACCCTGTTTTCACAGGGTCCCAGGTCCACTTTCTCTACTGGGGCCGTGGAATCGGAAGGAAGTTCACCTTCCCTCTCTTCCTCTCGGCGATCTTCAGGGTCTTCGGTACCTGTGTGACGCAGCTCTGGACCTGCTTCCCATGTTGTCAAAAATGTCTGTTTTTGCAGTCATTATCAGACGAGTACTCTGGTTACGTTCGTGGTCGGGTGACCACGCGTCCAAGAAGGGTCTTGCGGATCTTCCCTTTCAGGGTGGTCGTCTCTTTGGACCACAGTTGGATGAAATCGTCAAGGATTTCACTGGAGGGAAGAGTACTTTTCTTCCGGAGCCCAGGCGGAGGGAGTTCCGCCGCAAGCAGGGTCCTGCCTTCGGGTCAGAAGAGGTTTTTTGTGCCCCTGGCACAGCGGGCAAGGGGTTGAGGCCTGGCAAGCCTGCCGCGGGGGCCGGTAAACGACCCTGGCAACGCAAGAACTAAAAGACCGAGGAGAAGTCCTCTGCATGATGGGTTGCCCCCCACCCGAACTTCGAGTGGGGGGACGTCTTCTGGGGTTCGCAGACAGGTGGACTGCCCGCATTTCCGACCGCTGGGTGCAGGAAGTGGTGTCCTCCAGGTACAGGATAGAGTTCAGCACTCTACCCCCAGACAGGTTCTTACCATCGAACTTGAGACTCCCTCAGTGGCGTCGGGAGGCCCTGTTCAGGCACTCTCCGACCAGGGGGTGATTGTGCCAGTACCTCAGTTGGAAAGGTTCCACGGTTTCTACTCAAACCTATTCGTGGTCCCCAAAAAAAGGGGGGGGGTCAGGCCAGTCCTGGACCTAAAGGCGCTAAACCACTTTGTGAAAGCGCGAAAATTCCGGATGGAATCCGTCCGGTCATGGCCGCCCTGCACCGAGGGGATTTCATGGCGTCCCTGGATATCAGGGACGCGTACCTCCATGTTCCCGTTTGTCTCTGGCACCAGCGCTTCCTGCGCTTTGCGGTGGGGGATCTTCGTTACCAATTCGTGGCACTTCCCTTCGGTCTGGCCTCGGCTCCTCGCCAAGTTACTAACACTGCAAGCAGCGGTGCGAACCCTGCTGTCACGCCGGTGGTCCTCCTCAAGGTTTTGTATACGGGTGTTGGGGCTTATGGTTTTAGCCTTCGAGGCGGTACCCTACGCCCAGAATCACAATCAGCTCCTTCAACGAGCGATTCTGTCTCGGTGGGACAAGTCTCCACTGTCCTTAGACCAGCTGATCAGATTGGATCCTCAGACCAGAGGGTCGTTGACCTGGTGGCTTCGGGCCCCGGCTCTGACTTTGGGGAAGTCTTTTCTTCCCCTGAATTGTTCGATAGTCACGATGGATGCCAGCCTATCGGGCTGGGGGGGGGTCCTGGGGCAGCTGTCTGCTCAGGGCCGTTGGTCGGCGCAGGAATCTCGCCTTCCGATCAATGTGCTGGAGCTGAGGGCGATCAGGCTCTGCTTCTCCCACTGGACGGTAAGGTTGCGTGGCCTCCCGGTTCGGGCTCAGTCGGACAACGCCACGGTAGTGGCGTATGTGCACCATCAGGGCGGAACGAGGAGCTCGGTAGCAGCTGCGGAAGCGGCTCTCATTCTGCGATGAGCAGAACTTCAGGTGGTGGCGATTTCCGCCATTTACATTCCGGGCATAGAGAATTGGCAGGCGGACTTTCTCAGTCGCCAGACACTGGATCAGGGGGAATGGCCCCTACATCTAGAAGTGTTCCGCCAGATTTGCCACAAGTGGGGCAAGCCAGATGTGGACCTCATGGCGTCTCGATTCAATTACAAGGTGAAAACTTTTGTGTGCAGGACGAGAGACCCGCTGGCAGCCGCCACGGACGCGCTGGTAGCACTTTGGTGTTGGTATTGGTATGGACTTCTGTACGCGCTCCCTCCCATCAAGCTTCTACCGCGGCTTCTGCGCAGGGTGTAAGCGGAGGGGATTCCGACAATCCTGGTGGCTCCGGATTGGCCTCGGCGTTCTTGGTACGCCGACGTGGTGCGAATGGTGGCAGATGTTCCCTGGCGCCTTCCGCTGTGCTAAGATCTGTTGTCTCAGGGACCCATCTTGCACCCTGCTTTACCCTCGCTGGCTTTGACGACTTGGCTATTGAGTCCCAGGTGTTGAGGGATAGGGATGTCGCTGACTCCGTGATCCCTACCATGCTTAAAGCGTGCAAGTGTACTTCGTGCAAGATTTATCATTGCACCTGGAAGGCCTATATCGCTTGGTGCGAGGCGGGGGGTTGGAACCCCCGCTCTTATGTTGTGTCCCGGGTGCTGGCTTTTTTGCAGCAGGGCCTGGATAAAAAGTTGGCATTGAGTACCCTCAAGGGACAGATTTCAGCTCTGGCGATTCTCTTTCAGCGGCCTTTGGCGTCACATTTGTTGATTCGTACATTTGTACAGGGTGTACGCCATGTGGCTCCTCAGGTACGGTCGCCTATGGCACCGTGGGATTTGAATTTGGTACTTTCTGTACTGCAGAAACCGCCATATGAGAAAATCGGGGATATTCCCTTGCAATTGCTGTCGCAGAAGGTGGCTTTCTTGGTGGCCATTACATCCGCTAGGCGGGTATCTGAGTTGGCAGGGTTGTCCTGCAAGTCTCCTTACTTGGTCCTTCACCAAGGACAAGGCGGTCTTGCGCCCTTCTTCGTTTCTACCGAAGGTGGTTTCTTCTTTTCACATTAATGAAGATATTGTTCTTCCTTCGTTATGTCCGCATCCATCACATCCTAAGGAATTTGAGTTACATTCATTGGATATCGTGAGGGCTTTGCGGGTGTATTTGACGGCTTCAGCTCCCTTTCGGAAGTCTGACGCGTTGTTTGTGCTGACGGATGGTCCGCGCAAAGGATTGGTGGCCTCGTCGGCTACTGTTTTTCTCGTTGGATCAGACAGACCGTGACCCATGCGTATACGGTTCGGGGCAAGGTTCCCCCTTTTCCGGTCATGGCTCATTCCACCAGGGCTGTTAGCACTTCCTGGGCTTTCAGACACCAGGCTTCGGTGTCACAGGTGTGCAAGGCGGCAACTTGGGCCTCGGTGCACATGTTTACTAAGTTTTATAAAGTTGATGTGTCAGCATCTTTGGATGCTGCTTTTGGCCGTAAAGTTTTACAGGCGGCAGTGTAGGCACGACTGGCGCCTTCTGAGAGGATTCTGTTTGGGTACAGTTTACCCACCCCTCTTTACTGACACAGCTTTGGGACATCCCCACTTGTCAATGAAGTGCTGCGTCTGTCAGTGAACGTAAGAGAAAAAGGGATTTTATTAAAACTTAGCGTAAAATCCTTTTCTCTGAGTTCACTGACAGACGCAGCACCCGCCCCTCTGTGGTGCCTGTGTACGGCTTGTTACGAACTGATATGCTAAGCAGAGCAGGGGGGTTATATGGGAGAGAGAGGACGGCCCCCTGGGAGGGGCCAGCTTGCTTTCTTTCTATTTGCCTAGTCAACTCCTAGTAGGATGTGCATATAACCCACTTGTTAATGAAGGGCTGTGTCTGTCAGTGAACTCAGAGAAAAGGATTTTACGGTAAGTTTTAATAAAATCCCTTTTTTGACACCCTGGCCACATACAGAGGCCGAACATGCAGGGAGCACCGTCAGGCGTTTTAGGAGCATAAATTGCACATAAAATTTTCATTCATACCTATCACACTTTTGAAGGCCCTGGAGCACCAGGACAGTGGAATTATCCCCAAAATGACCCCATTTTGGAAAGCAAACACCCGAGGTATATTCTATGAGACATGGGCTGCAGATAGGTACTTGGGTACTCTGATGGGCTGTAGATGGGTACTCAGGTATTCTGATGGGCTGCAGATAGGTACTCGGGTAATCTGATGGACCGGTAAAAGGTACTTGGGTACTCTGATGGGCTGCAGATAGGTACTCGGTCACTCAGATGGGTTGGTGACAGGTACTCGGGTAATCTGAAGGCCAGGTGACAGGTACTCGGGTACACTGATGGGCTGGTTACAGGTACTCGGGTACTCTGATGGGCTGGTGATAGGTACTCGAGTACTCAGATGGGGTGGTGACAGGTACTTGGGTACTCAGGTGGGCAGGTGACAGGTACTCGGGTACACTGATGGGCTGGTGACAGGTACTCGGGTACACTGATGGGCTGGTGACAGGTACTCGGGTACGCTGATGGGCTGGTGACAAGTACTCGGGTACTCAGATGGACAGGGGACAGGTACTCTGGTACACTGATGGTCTGGTGACCGGTACTCTGGTACGCTGATGGTCTGGTGACAGGTACTCGGGTACACTGATGGCCTGGTGACAGGTACTCGGGTACTCTAATGGGCAGGTGACCGGTACTCAGGTACTTTGCTGGGCTGGTGACAGGTACTCAGGTTCTCTGATGGGCAGGTGACAGGTACTTGGGTACTCTGATGGGCTGGTGACAGGTACTCTGGTACGCTGATGGTCTGGTGACAGGTACTCGGGTACTCTGATGGGCTGGTGACAGGTACACAGATGGTCTGGTGACAGGTACTCGAGTACTTTGATGGATTGGTGACAGGTACTCGGGTACTTTGATGGGTTGGTGACAGGTACTCGGGTACTCTGATGGATTGGTGAGAGGTACTGGGGTACTCTGATGGGATGGTGACAGGTATTCGGGTACTCTGATGGGATGGTGACAGGTACTCGGATGGGTTGGTGACAGGTACTCGGGTACTCAGGTGGGTTGGTGACAGGTACTCGGGTACTTTGATGGGCAGATCACAGGTACTCTGATGGGCTGTGACAGGTACTTTGATGGGGTGGTGACGGGTCCTCTTTATTGGGGGGGAATCAGTATGCTTGGTGTACTCAGTAGGGGGTAACAAGCTGTTACCGCAATCTCCCTCTCACACACGATCGCTGTGTGGCGGAGAACCCGGTAACAGCTCGTTACTGCGGTTTGTTTACGGAAACAGTTAGGCCCACCTACAGTATACTGCTGAAAGGGAAAAACCGCGATGACGCCCGGGCGTCGTGCCCCTAGCGCCTAACTAGCACAGGGAGTCCTGTGTCGGGGGGGAGTTAGCCCCATATCTCGGTTATTTTTGACTGTAGGTGCACGTGCGGACCCCGTCCGTCGCGCCGCTAGCCACGACTCCGAACAGGGAGCCTGTTTCGGGTCGAGGCTAGTTACATTTCTCGGTTATCTTAACCGAGAAATGATGCACTGGCCGACACAGTTAGGGTCGGCCAGTACACTACATTTGTTTGGCGTCATTGCTCGACAATGGCCCAAGAGGCGGTGTGTCGCT